>JAXBDA010002476.1:0-42272 GCA_036023075.1 Gaultheria prostrata
CGCGGAAGGAATTTGGATGAGATTTCCCCATTTTATTGCAAAAAAATGTTTTCCACTGGCTATATCCTGTCGAACACAAATACTAGATATGAATTTTCTCCATCCATCGATATCTTAAGCAATATTCCAAGGATTTCATATCCCATCCATATCCAAAAAAAATTCATATCCCATCCATTTACCTCCGATCATACAAACGAGACCGTATGGGTGGACATGGTGGCTACGCAATTTCTTATGGGCACAGACAGGCCTAGTTTTAAAAAAAAAAAATTAAAAAAAACAAAAAAAAACTAGAGCTATCAACTTTCTTGGCCGATCCATGCGTGAGTGGGCCCATCACCCTGATCATAAACCAACCTAACATGAAAAAGTACATATTGTGTGGGGTCCAACTTAAATGAACTCTTCCCATCAACATGGTCCACTTCCTTTTTTGGTGTCCACTTCTACTACCAAACTGTCAGTGGAATTCGAATAGTTCCTACAATTTCTTTTGTCAACTGTCCTACTGTACCATTTTTGTAATCATCATCAAATTTTTAAATGAAATGGGGTGATTTTAGATTGAGCACTTAGAGGCCCTCCGATTGCATTGATTCCCCTGCATGAAGGCCCCTCAGAATTTAATTTTGAGATGATTGAACAACTCAAATTTTTTGTATGAAAGCCATATGTGAATCCCCAAGGACAATCTGTACATAATCGATACCCTCCTTCTGTGCAAATAACAAGGTTAGGTTCTTTGCACAACTACTAGGCACCAACCTTAATTGATTATGTTTTCTAAATGGAGATTTACCAAATCTAGTGTTTTCTTTTCCCTTTTTGTATTTGTTTTCAACATCTATAGAGTAGAGAGAGAGTAAAAATTGAATGGCAAAATCTACTAAACACCCATTGGGTGCCCATTGTGTATTGCACGCGCCTTTTATCTTGAAGGTTTACTGGATCCGGGGGTCATGCTGGGAATAGCATGCTGTCTCGGCGCTTCCGGGCTGCTCCGGCATCGGTCCGGCGACCGGACACGTCCACCACGTAGAGCTCGTCGAGTACTACAAGTGTACCAAAAATCAACTTGATCAGATATCGTTAAATGTCTCATCGAAACACAAACAAGTTGAAAAGAATTGGAACAAAAATGGACAGAAACACTAGATCAAAACCATTTTTTCAACTTGTTTGTGTTCCGATGAGACATTTAACGATATCCGATCAAGTTGATTTTCGGTATACCTGTAGTATACGGCGAGCTCTACGTGGTGGACGTGTCCGATCACCGGACCGATGCCGGAGCAGCCCGGAATCGCCGAGGACAGCATGCATGCTGTCCTTAAAGGGGCAGCATGACCCCCGGATCCCAGGTTTACCTGCAACAAAGTACTATTACTAGTGCCTCTGTGCCAGTGGATGTGACGTCAAAGACTACCCCATCACTTTCCCTAACAAATGGTTCAATGGTGGTGTTTTAACCTTACATGTAGGAAAATACTAACGTGTATCCAATAGACACACATTTTAAGGTTGAAAAGGTGTATTGAAATGTATGAAAAATGTATTGGAATATGTAAAAGTATATTGAAAAGTGTAAAATGTGTATTGAAGTGTGTGTTGTTTTTATTTGTTTGAGTGTTTAACGTGTGCCTATTGGGCACACATTAGCAAGACCCTTACATGTATACATCTTACACTTTTTGGGGTTTTCCGTCTTTAATACTCTCTCCATCTCTTTTTTAGTATGTTATTTCGTAATTTCAATTTATTTTCTCTCACATTAACTTTTATATTTACTTTCCACTACTTACCCTTATCAATATAATAATAGTACCTACTAACTTTTCAAAAAGGAATATACTTTTAAGGGCAAAATAGGAAATGTACCCACTAACTTTTCAATACACATACTTATTAAGGGACAGCCCAAAATGAAAAGTTAAACACTATAAAATGGACGAATGGAGTATAATTTTTATATTGTTAATATTTTCAATCTACAATATTTTTAAAGATTTTAATTTTTTTTTATAACAGAACTAAATGAGATCTATCATATGAGATCAATATTGTACATAAAATTCATTATAGATTTAAAGATATTAACAATTTAAAAATTGTATTGAAGATTGAACTGGACTATCAAAATAGAACAGATGGAGTATTTCTTTTTTGATTGTTAGTTTTGCATCAAAATTTTGTAAATTATTGGTTCGTCTAGTCAAGAGGAACCGAAGAAGTAAAAAATTATGGCTTTTTATCCGAACTGTTTGTCTCAATGAGACAAATCGAAAAAACATAAAAAATATAGACGGATGTTAAAAAAATAAAAATAAGACGGCACTTTAGAAAAATAAGATAGCTTTTTGATACTCCGGGCTCCTCAATAATAGTCCCTTGCTCTCTCTCTCTCTCTCTCTCTCTCTTGCCATTTTTCAAATCAAAAAATTAAGTATATAATTTTTTGAATTTTTTCTCACCGAATTAATGTACTAATCTACTTTAATTTGGAGGGAAAATTTTGAAAAATTATTCATGGAAGTATTTAATTTTTTTATTTTAAAAATGACTCGGTTTTTCGTAGTAGACTATTACTAAGGAATGAATGGAATACTTTTTCGCCTTTAGTGAACTTTTTTTTCTTTTGGTCATAATTTGTGTTTTCTATACTCCTCCTATCGGCATAGATAATAAATCCAAAAAATACTCCCATCATGCAAATCTAACGTAACAGTAAAATATCCGAGTGGGTAGCTTATTTCTTCGATTTATGTGTTTTGAGCTAGTTTATTTCGAAATTCAAGACATGTCATTTTCTTGCTATACATTAATAATAAAAATAATAAAAACAAAAAAAAATGACACGGGGCTTACTAGGATTTGACAAACAAGTTCATACAGTAAAAAAAAAAATAGAGATAAACTCGACGTCCAATGGGTAAAAAAAGTTTGAAGGATTGACATGTGACCATTTTGGAGTAGTAGTGAAGTAGGGAAGGAGGGATTATGGTACAAGTTCAGCTTCTGACCGAAAGGACTACACATTGAGAACGTAAAAAGGCAACTTTTATGGAACGCCCAGTGGGTGTTGAGTTGCCGAACCCTTAAAAAATATGCGGTGCCCAACACTCTTATTTGCCATAATTTTTGTAGAGCCATACTTAGTGAATGAAACTCACAGAAATATGTTTAAAAAAGGATGTCAGGCCACTATCACGTAGTGCTATAAGACTATTAAATAAGAGTGTTGTTCATAAATTAAGCATTAGATTTTGATTTTTATGTAAAGTTTTCCACGAAATGGGATTCACCTTGAGATACCTTCTTTTTACCAAATTTTTTTATGTAAAGTTTTTTGATAGATTCGTAGGTAATTGTTTGGAATGTCTACAAATTGTCAACTGTTAAATTTTTTTTTGTACCCAGTGAATTTTTCTTATCTTTTATTTTTTGGGTTTGACGAGATAAAAGAAAATGTGAAACATAGATGAATCAAAATTGAAAATAGTTCGCCAGCGAATAATATATAAAATCCATTTAAATAAATTTATTTCTGTCAAGTGGCATAACAATTGTGCCACATGTTGGCCACGCGAACAAGTTCACGTCAATAAATTTATATATACCGGCTGATGTATTCAAGATATCTCCAAATCTGCACAATCATAGGGTTGTTATTATTAATGAATTTGGTTATTGGTGAGACCGACATGTTAAATGTCTCTTTCTCAAAAATAATTTTTAATTTATATTCATTCCTATATTGATGAAAGATTCTGCAAATGTTTTTATCAACTCATTTTAGCGATCATAGCTCTATCTTGTGATAATTCAGACGGTTCATATATCGGTAACTATGTGATCAAAAGCAGATTTATCTCAATAATATATTAAGACAACAAAGTCAAAGGCCTACTTTCTTTGGATGAGTTAGCTAGTCGTAATCTAGAGAAGAGAAAAAAAAACGGGCATGCTGCCGGCGAGGTCATTTTTTTGCCGGCGAAGAGTTTTGCAAGTTGCACCGCTTCAGAAGGTAGTGTGAAGCTGGGAAAATAAATTAAAAGGTGTAGCTTCTTTTGGCGGCCTTTATCGGTACGTTCACATTTATTTTCAGTAATAAATATTAGACATTAGATATGATTTGTTATGTTTTCAAAACACATTGAAAAAATGACGATGCAACACTGGATGTTTTTTTTTTTTTTTGAATACATTGTAAAACCCCGACCCAAAATTCATACGCAACTCGATAAAATGTATTACCAAAATATAAAGATAAGGTTTAGACCGGCATGTAAAATGGAGTATAATTTTATTTTTGGAAACAAACCGGAACATTTTTACAGTATACGTGTGCTAAAAAACCTAGACTTCTATCAAATCCTAGAGTAAAAAAAAAGAGGAAACGTGGGTATGATATACTGACACATCATGTTTTAATAACACCTATGTAGATAAGGTGTCAAATTTAGGCAAAATTGAAAAGCCTATAAATAGGACATCCACTTTGGGAGGAACTAAAAATAGGAGTATATACTACACATCAAGTACGGAAAAGAGGGGGAAAAAATAAAATAAGGAATACTTCTCAAGCCGTGCTTCATCATCTTTTGTCGCCAGCCACCGTTACGTCGTCGACGGTTCTAGTTAAGTTTAGTATCCATTAAGCTTTCAAAAGGACACAGGTGAGATACTCGATCATTCTATAGTTATATGATTTTTCTTTATATATAAATTTAGCATATGTATATGTTTAGAAAAAATTATGAAATTAGTTAAATTATGCCGTGGGAAAAGATATACAAGTGAGCTTCATGTTAAATGACTAGCATAACATCGGACAAAGGTGATGATGTTATAGATTTAAAAGCTTAGAAAATACTACTATGTAGTTGGCTAGACAAATGTGATGGCCTATTGATGTGTTTAGATAGTTGTCCCGAGTTTGGGGGACGATCTAAAAGATATCATAACACAGAACGGAGTACCAAAGACAGAAAGAATGGGCACTAGGAACAGATTATTCCTCTTCGACCTCCATGGTTGCGAGGTGGATGAGACTTTCTCCTTAGGGAGGAAAGATCTCTTACCCCCCATCATTTTTGGACGATGGAGATATTGACAGATCTCCCACTCCTTAGGTACTGGCTCATTGCACAGAGACCCTGGTTGATTGGTTTGGGTGGTGGCTTCCTGAGCTTTCCAGTGACGACAGTGAAGGCACAGAGAAGGCGGTAGTCCTTCAGTCACCCACCTCCACGAGAGGAGGTTGGTCCAACATCATTGCTGAGCAACTTTTTCTGGTTTGTTTTGTTTTTGTTGTTTTGTACTCCCTCCGTTCGGATTTGTTTGTCTCTCGTTCTATTGTAACCGGATAAAAAACTAGTGATATCTTTAAATTGGTAATAAATTTTATATCCAATATGAATCTTGTTTGATAGATCTCGATTATTTCTATAAGACAATATTTTTAAAATTACATAAAATATTATAAATTACAAGATATAATCATTTGAAAAGTGGCACAAACTCCCAAAATAAACTAACAACTCCGGACGGAGGGAGTATTTTGGACCGGTACTGTCCTTCGTAATAGATTTGCTTAATATATGGTTATGTTTGCTAAAAAAAAAATTCTAGATTGTAAGACTTTTCACTCAATAAGGAAAAATAATAAAAATACGTTTCAAATTTATATTAACTAATTAATTACAACAATTAATTAAACCATCACTTCCTCCTGATCTCCCCAAATCCAATCCAAATAGAAAAATAAATCGCCCCCACCCTCCTCCCCTCTTATTTATTCCTCCCCGTTCAAACAAACAGATTCCAACGAACATATATTCCACTCCCACAGAAAGAAAAAAAAATCCACAAGAAAGAAGAGAGAGAGAGAGAGGAGAGAGAATCCAGCCGCGGCGGCGTTGATATTGTAGCAGATCTCGAAACCCTACCTTTTTCCCTCTGCTAAGAAACCGCACGTTCTCTTCATCTTCAAGAACAGGTTCTTCCGTTTCAAGAACTACTAAAACCGCCTTTATAGCCCTAGTTTTGATCCATTTCTTCATTCTTTCAATTCACTTCTGTCACATTCGATTCGAAGGAGTACAATAAAATCTCCCCCTTCGAAATTGGACTCATTTGTCTACATTTTGGAATCGGAGCGAGGTTGTGTTAGTTTCTGTCAATGGCTGTTTAGATTTCCCTGTGGCATAGATGGACGATCGAGGTGGATCATTTGTGGCTGTTAGGAGGATTTCGCAAGATCTTAACCGAGGAGGCCATTCAACTTCTTCTGGTATACTACGCGAACTCGTTTTTTTCATATGCGTAATTTGGCAACCCTCTCTGTCTGTCTGTGTTTATTATTTCTTCGTTTTTCGTCTACGTGCTTGTCAGGAGTGGTATGTAGAAGTTCGGATCTGTGGATTGAAAATTAGGTCATATTAAGATTCATGCCTACTTGCATTGACTTCTTGGGTGAGTAAGCTGGTTGCGGCTACTTTTTCGTCTCGAATTTCTGTCGTCTTGTTTTTTGATTCATATAAAGTACGTATGTGGATTAGAATGATGGTTCAAACAGCTTAACTGTTTTGTTGTTGAATGTTGGGGAATTACCCTGTGATGCTTCAAGCTGGTTTTGTATGTTCAGCGTGACGTATCGTGTAATTAGGTCCCCCCTTTTTTGACTTTGTTCTTTATTTCTCCATTCTGTTGGCATGGTTTGGGCAGTGGAACAAAAAATCTGTTTTAGTAGTGCTTTCTGTTTGACTTTGCCTTGTCTATGTGCTAAATGCTAATAGTACTAAGAATTGAGAGTTAGAAATGAACTCGCGTGATGTAGTGGATTATATATTTTGTATGCTCATCATTAGCTTATCTCATAGAACTGAAATAGAGTTTTGATTTATATTAACCTATTTCCTCTTTAAGCTCTTTTTTATATCATGTGTGTAATGAATGACAGTACGACAGTCAAACCTGGGGTTCATTCTGATCACAGTTTCTGAATCTTATGTATGGTTGTTTATACTCGTATGTACCCCCGTTACATAATTGATCAGGAGACTTGGTTAATATCTCCCTTGTTATATATGCTGTTATTTGAAGACACGTGACTTTATTTCATGTGGCAATGGCTTTGTTTTATTACAGCTGAGGTTGTAGCAGGATCAGCAGCATGGCTTGGCAAAGGTCTTTCTTGTGTTTGTGTCCAAAGTAGAGAGGGCGATGCTCGTCCATCATTTGATTTGACCCCTGTCCAGGTAATAAACATTCAAGTGATTTGATTGGTTTTTGTCTCCTGGTCCCAATGTCGGTTTATCCCGTGGGGGTATTAATAGTCGGGATGGGCTATTAATCCCACGAAATAATGTGGTAATGCATCCCATTCCGCCTGCCCACAGATAACTAGTCCCCTGTGCGAATTGTCTTCCTATGCCACTGAACAGCCAACATAACCCTTAAAGTATAATCTTGTTCTTTATCAGCTACTATGCAGACTTGGGACAAGATCTCATGGCCTATAATAAATCCATCTGGCCATCTCTTATCGCCATGTGGTGTCCCACGGTGTAAAGAAATGTTCATCCTGCATTAGTACTTATCCCCATTTTCTCTCCAATCCTATACTCCAAAAAAATTGTGGCCAAAGGTTGAAGATTTTAAATATCAAGAAAGTTATTGAATCACTGGAAGCGTGAACTGTCTACTGACTGAAGAACATACAGTGTAGGTACAAAAAGCAATTAGTTAAGAATCGAAAATGGTAGAGTTAAGTGAATTTTAGATGTCAAAGACTTGATAGTTTAATGATTGGCCAGTAATAGAATGAAAACGGATTAGTCGAACAATCGGATGGCAGATGCTTGCCGAATCAGATCTGTAGTAGATGTAACATTACTGGAATGAAGGAGAGACTGCTATATACTCTTGACTATTTCTTGTTTCCTCGCAAAACTCATATTCAAAGTCGCCCACATGTTTTTTATGAATGAATTACAAATGCAATATTGGATTAGGACCAATCAGAATCACTAAAAAATATTGTGCCTGAATGCTTGTTTTAGCAATCATGATCCTCTCTCTGTCTCGCATTTCTTTCCCAACCCTTTTATGGTCCAATTTTAATGACTGAAGTTTAACGCGTTACTGGCAACCATCTTCTCTCATTTTGATGTTGTTAGGAGGAATGCTTACAAAGGCTACAGAACCGTATAGATGTTGTCTATGATAGTTCAAGTCCAGAACATCAGGTGCTCTTCTTCCTCAAGATTCAGTGACCTTTTCTGAAATGACTAATTTATATGCATGCTTTCATGTTTGTCATTGTTTTGGGAGGTCAGTTAATGTAGCGAGTTCAGTTGTTTTTCTTGGAACTCAAAGAGTGACAATCTATATTGAGTTCTTACTGCTGTTATGCGATTGTAGGAAGCTTTGAGGGCATTGTGGGATGCTGCCTTTCCTGAAGAAGAACTCTGTGGTTTGGTATCTGAACAGTGGAAAGAAATGGGTTGGCAAGGAAAAGATCCATCCACAGACTTCAGGTACAGCAGTATTTCCTTTGTTTTACTCATGGCTTTTTTAAGCTTGCTGTCTGTTGTACATACGTTTGTACGTTTCTTACGTGTAGACTCTCTCTCTTTCTCTGGCTGTTTTTGACATTGGATTTCTCTTGTAGGGGTGGTGGTTTTATATCGCTGGAGAACTTGTTGTACTTTGGTAGGAATTTCCCGGTATGCCCAGTAATCCGCTTAATATTCTTCATCACTCCCTCTCTTCCCATTTCTTTTAAGTGCTGCTCTATATTATGGTTAGGTGAGCATCCGTCGGAGATGTGTCTTTTGCTTTGAGTTTCCTCGTTCTGGAGCATGTAAGGAAGGATTTGACGATTGAGACAGAAATAACGGACTTCTCTTTATCCAGTGTTGCTTTGTTGAATGACTTTTCTAAGTACAAAGTGAAGCATATTAGGCTTCACATCTAGCATCAATTGTGCAGTTTTAATCAAGCATACCACTGCATAGACTGAACCGCCTTTTTCTATTTTATTCTCCCCCTTTCTGGAATTTGTGTTACAATGTAACATGTCTTGTCACATAATTTCTGCAGAAGTCGTTTCGGGATCTTCTCCTAAAGCAGGATGGTGACAGGGCCATGTGGGAATATCCGTTTGCTGTCGCTGGTGTGAACATCACATTCATGCTTATTCAGATGCTTGATCTTGAAGCAGGTTTTCTTGTTTTCTCGTTATTCTCGTCTTCTGTATATTTTTAATAATATTTTTTAGTTTTTAACTAGACAACAGAAGATGCTTTGATATAATGGTAGATGAAATCACGGGTAATGCTTTTTCCTACACACTTTACAAACTGCCGTGAATTCTAGTTTGCTTTATTGCTCCTAGTTGTTGTCCTTTGGTTTTTTTTGAGAAAGCAGTTCATTCGAGTTTGAGTGAGATTTAATGGCATAATATAAGTTCGAAGGTGTTTATTTAAATTTAATTGAAACAGTGTAGTTCATACTTTTCTTGTGTTTGTATGTATGGTGTTGCCTTAAAGTAAAGGCTACCTTTGGATTGAGAGAAATGAAGGAAATATATGTTGTAAAATTTGATCATGTTGATGATGAAAACACCATCGCAAGAGGCGGCTAGAAGAGAGTTGATAGTATGACTCCATTTTCATGGCACATGCAAGTCATGGTTTCTCGTCCCTCTTAAATCTTAAATAACATTGGTCTTAAATCATAAGGTGATCGAACTGCGGGAATTGAAAGCTCCAGCTTCAACATGGTTAACAATTTCATAGATACCTGTCAAATATTCTACAAGGTAATTGATTCGCTTTAATGCAATTCATATGCTAATTCTGCTTTTCAACTCTGCAGTAAAACCACGAACAATGCTAGGAGCAACTTTTTTGAAGTTTCTTGCAGGTAGGCCAAGTCCTGATTACAATATGGTTTCTATTCATTGATTTGTCATTGAAAAAAAGGGAAAATTGAGAAAAACCATATATTGCTGCCAGTGTGGAGCATCTGCTTATCAAGGTGGTTTCAAATTTGTGCCCTGAATGCAAATATATGGCGCTGAATGAATTTCATTAAAGGAGCGACCTGTTCTGTTCCAAATTAGTTTTGTTTCTTGGTTAACTTTTTTTTGTTGGCGGTTTCTGGTTCTAATTAAATCCCCCCTCTTCCCTCTCTCTTTTGTTGTGCAGAAAATGAATCAGCATTCGACCTTCTCTATTGCATAACGTTCAAGTTGATGGATCATCAATGGCTCGCCATGCATGCGTCGTACATGGACTTCAATGTACGAGTCAATTTTTATTAGAAATATAGCAGTAGGGATAAAGAAAAAGCTAATGTATTTGAATTCTTCCTTCTATCCCTGCATTCATGGAATTTTTTGGCATTTAGCATGCATGCTATACAATTACTTGCATTAGGAGCCACATTATGGTCCCATGCCTAGAGTCTCCCCCAAACTCTTTCACGTGAATTGATGCACAATTGGTGATGTTCTCTGCTTTGCACATCAAGCTTTGACCTGCGCTCAGAAGAATGCCAAAGCATTTTGTGTACAGATTTGATCCGTATTTACCTCATAATACCTAGCAGGCTAGGATTTATATTGAGATTTGCACATTACAAGTGGGACATATCGTAGAACATTCCTTTATTGGTTAATTTCTCAGTTGTGATACACCTTTTTGCTGGAAGAGTATCTGTATGGAAATGCACCTCGCTTAATGCTTTTGAAAGAGCCAGTTACCGGAATGCCTATGATACAAATAGGGACAAATACCTCAGAGTGAAAAATCCTACTCGTTCAGTTCAAAAAAAAAATCCTACTCGGTAGTTCTCATCTGTCCACAGTCCCCCCTTGCCTTGTCTCAGCCGTATTTTGATCTTGTGTGATTTTGAGGTAACACAAATTTGTTGTTCCCTAATTCATCTCACTTTCGTTCTCTCCTTTTTTCTTGCAGGCGGTGATGAAAGCTACTCGACGTCAGCTGGAAACGGAACTTCTGCAGGAAGGTGTAAAACGGCTTGAAGATTTGCCATCATATGGCCTTCTTAAAAGATACTGAGAGATATTTAAAGCAGTATATTCACTCTGTCATGTACCAATTTTTCTCAAATTGAAGGAGGTGGTCAAGTTTGTGTTACCAGGATACGGATTGAGAAGAAAAAGATGCCCTCCAGCAGACTTTGCTACATGTGAAGGCAAGATTGTTTGGGACTTCTTATTAGCAATGGCAGGAGTTATTCAGGCACCGGGGGGGAATCGTGCTATGTTTGAAATGACTTAAAAGAAAGTTGGTTTCCAAGAGTAACTAAGTGTTTTCTAACCTGTGATTGGTAGTGATGTTGGGGACCAATTTTTTGTAGAATACATTGGGCAACTTTTATTTCTTCATTTGAGAGTTTTGATAAATGAGAGATTAGCCAGAATTGTGTTGAATGATATGATGCTTAACTTTGATGTCTGGTAATTGCATGCCTGAGATTTGTTGGCTCCCTCGGGGCCTCAATGACGAAACAAGTTTACAGTGGATTTGTAATTACAAGATAGAAAATTTCAATGATATCAGTAGATGTACACGGAATTTCTTCCGGTTTCCTTCAAGTACGTAGAATTTATTCCGGTTTCCTTAAAAGGAGTCGGGATTCGGGGTGCTGTAGTGCGCCTATGCACCATGATTGTTTCCAAGAAAGATGTACTACAAAAGATAAGAGTCCACTATCTTGATATTGTGGTGGAAAGAAGCGACTTTTGGTTGCTCGGTAACATCACCCTTTTTGGTTTTGACTTTTGAGGTTAGGAGACCCAATTGGGATGGTGAGTTACCGATTAACTTTCTATAGTATTCTTGAAAAATAGTAGGAAATCAATAAATTTCACGTAAACAATTCATTTTTCAGAATACTTAAAAGATAGGATTATATCCATAAATGAATATAATCAACTGAGTATCTGTCATTGCTAAAATGGCAATAAAAATACTCCTACCTATTATCGGGATATAAATCTGTTTTGGACCAGAACACTTGGTAGGAGTATTTTTATTTATTTATTTTAAAAAAACCATCATATTTTTTTTTTAAAAAACCGTCTTATTGGTTAAAGTTTGAAAACATTAACCAATAGCTTTATGTGGTGTAGTGGAAGGAATGATGTCATCTATATAAGAGGTTGCGTGTTCAACCACCCACAAAAGCATTATTGCTAAAAACGACGCTTGTTTAAAAGCGTTATTAGGAAAAACGTTTTAACTAGTTCAGGAATAAAGTTTTAAAAGACGTTTTTTATTTAATAAATTAGAGAAAAAAACCTAATCGGTTAATGAGCCGAGTGAGAGGGAGAAATCATTATCCTCAAGAAGGTTCTAAATTATGCAATCAACTATTGGATTCAACAGGGTTATGCTCAAACGAATCCATGAGGTAAAAGGCTTCTCTGAGGAATCTGAGGTCCTGGTATGTAAGGTTATGCTCATATAATTTCCACACTATGTTTATGGACGTGTGAATTACTTATCAAAAAAAAAAAAAAAATGCTTATGGACGTGTGAATTACTTATAAAAAAAAAAAATGTTTATGGACGTGTGAAAATCATGATAGTTCTAGATTCTGAATTATTATGGTTAATTATCTAATACCAATTATTAAAGTTTTGAGAATGAGGATAAATACCTTTCCAAGAAGAGATTTTGATATGTTACTTACAAATGATGCAAAGGGACTTTGATATATAGAGGTGTTTTTTTTTTGGTAAATGATATATAGAGGTGTTGTTCCTTTCTTCCTTGTGCATGCTTATTGCTTAAGGCCAAAAGCTTGTGCCCCGTTTAGTGCACCAGGACTGTGTCAAGGCAATTGAGTTAACAAGTTGTCATTATGGTAATGTGGTCAAGATCTGTGACTTAGAATTTGCTCTTTGTCTCATATTCGTAATCTCCCGGGTGCTATCAATTTGTCAACGGCCAGTCCTTGCGATACTTTGCTCAAATCTTAATATGGCCCCTGGCTATTGGACGATGAGATAGGTCCTTAGGATTAGTTGAGTTGTGCATAAGCTGGCTCAGACACCCTGAGATACCAAAAAAGTATTTGATTGGGGTTTCATGAAACTGCTTGCCTTAATGTCCTTCATTTCAGCTTTTCGGAATCCAGGTCAAGGACCCTTTATTGTTACTAACTCATAGTCTTGACTCGAGTATATGTTTCATATTGGTTGACTTCTTGCTACCCTTCCGTTATATTGCATCCTCACTCCTTTTGTGTGTGTGGGTGTGTGTGTAATATACAAGCATGTACTTTTGTTTTTTCCAATCAAGAAGAATGTTTGAGATGCTTAGGGGTGATGGGGTAGTAATGGAGCTTGGATTGTGCAATGCCCTTTTTGTTTTGTTGTAGTTAATCAGTTGGTAATATCCACTTAAGCATTTTCCATATCTGGAAGCTCTTGCTATTCATTGTGAACAGGTATATCGTCAAACCACTGAGAATAACTTTTTTGGGTCTCCTGTGTAAGGCAATATTTCCTCTTGTGTGGTTTCTTGTAGAATTCGGACATGCTAAGAGGTTGAAATTGGTCTGCTTTGTTTTTTGAACATTTTACCATTATCATGCTAGTTAACGGTGATTATGACACATTCGAATTATGATCCTTATATAAAGCATCTACTTTACATATTTTTTGACAAAATGAATCACGGTCCAAACAAGATGACTTCCGTTGAGAAGATATTCAATGAGTACTTACTTGAAGATCTGTTTAATAAAGTTTTATAATGTCGAAAATGCATGCCATATTAGTTAGACACCTGCTTTGTAGAAGTTATGTTTTTGATGGACATAACCTTATCAGTTACGAATTGAAATGAGATTTTATGCATCCGCGCCTTGGTTTCCAATTGGGAAAATGGACAAAGAGCATGAGATTGCCCCCAAGAGGTGCAGTTGGATACTCGTCCCTCAAGCATATTACTAGTTTGGTTATAAATTGCTTTATAGAACTCTGTACCATAGTTTTACCCTAACATTGGACCCTAATGACTCCGAGTCCTGGCATTTAAGACATGTATCGCTTCTGAAACTCGTACCAGGGTCTATGTAACACAGTTTGGTTCATGGTGAAGGTTGATGTGTTGGTCACATGTTGCAAATGGATTTGTTGGGTTTTCTCCTGAAATATGTTCACGTGTAACCAAATATATTGAATCATCTGTAAAAAGTTTCCTTGTTTTTTGATTTATTTGCGAGTTTATGTCGTTGGAGTCTCAATGCTAAAGGAACTGTGGTTTGAGGCTGTTTCATGTCTCAGATGTTTTTTTTCTTCCTAAACAAATAAACTCTTGTGGGACGAAACTTGAACTTGAATTTTTAAAATATTTTCTCGCCCTTGGGAAGGTATCGGAGGAAGTCACTCTCTCTTGGACCATCGAACGTAAGGGGAACCATTTCCACAAGGCATTTGGTTATTTTAAGGATCTCCAAATGTTGTAATCTCATTCTCCAAGAATCAGCTGCAAAAGCCATTTTGGTACAGCTTTGGCTAGTACTGAGATTGAGGATCTGATTAGAAATGTGAGATTCACTGACAATGAAGCCCAGTGCTTGACGGTAATCACAGTCCTAAAGTTTCAATTTTAGTTTAACAGTAGACTTGTATCAGCCTCTCAGGATTCATATGGTTGCTGCTTTTGAATCCAAACTGACTTACTGTAGGTTTTTGCTAGGTTTCTGCTTTCTATTGTTCACAAGAATCACAACTTAGCAGGCTTGGGCTTTGGGGGGGAGTCTTGAACCCCTGGACTTCCACTTCTAAAAGATTGGTCCTTTGCCATAATTGTCCTGCCCATGAGATTAATTTCAGCCCTTGCTAATAGCCCATTATTTTTCTCAATTTGTAACCCTTAAACTGCAACTAAAGTAGCGGTGTCTCAAACTAGGCGTGGATCATAGGCCTTTTGCTTTAATCCTTGGCCATACTCTCCTCTTGTCAATTTGTAGTCTCAACTCACATGTGGGGAAATGAAGTTGTTTGATTCCATAATTTCGAATTCATTGCTTGGCAACTCAAAGTCTACCCAATGCATGATGTAATATCCCGTACCATAATTACAAGCTTGCCTTTGATATTTAGGCTGTCCAACGTATCTTTTATTATTAGGAAAATTCGAGGCTTGTAAGTTGTATTTACCCTTGTCTTGTCTTTTATGTATACAACAAAATAACAAATGGGCAGATATATATGAACTGGTTATGACTATGGGAGGTGTACATGGATTGATAGCAACCGAGGATTCCCAAGGTTTGTTCTCTTGTGGACTTTGTGCCTCTGCATATATAAGGGAGATAGAGATGGGTTCTAGGGGTACGGGGGAGCCCAGGGGAGGGAGCAGTAAAAGGAAAAAGAAAAGAATAAAGAGGAGAAAAGACACCAATTTTTGGGCAGTAAAATTTAGGGAGAGGAAGGCTTTTGAAGCTGGAATATTTGGTAGAGTGGTGAATTTTGGACGGGTTGCGATAGAATTTCTGAACTATAGTCTATATATGTTCATGGTAGATAAGATTGCATATTTATGTTATTGTCTCTTGTGGTGCTTGAGGATTCGGGGCGTTTCACATGAGGTGTCCACTTATAACAGGATCTAGAAGAGGCATATTTAACTAACCTTACTGCTGAGCGGAAATTACATTCACATGAAGCGTCATTGCAAAAACACTCTGGAAATAACATTGTAAGGACTACAAATAGTGTAAGACCATTTATAAGTGTTGTCCATCTAAAAGTATGCGGGCTTAACTAGGTCGGATGTGGGATCCATCCCTTGTGATCACTGAACTGGACTGTGCTTTACCCGTTGCAGAGAAGTCCCTAAACTGGCACGCGTAGGGTCTGAGAGAATCGAAACCCTTTATCTATTCTTCTTTCTTTTTCATTTTTATAACTCAGGATGTCCGGCCGGCCTAACTTACGCACCTCAATTAGCCACCTTCTTATGTGTGCTTCTTGGTATTTACCCAAGTCGTCTCTGCCTTTTTGAAATGCCATTTAAGACCTTGACTGTGCCGTGAGAGATGTTTTGAACTTACTCAATTCTGATTAATTTGACGGTGGTTGAATTGATGTGGAGCCTTTTCTATTTTCTGCAGTGCATGTTGGTATTGTCTGTGACTGAAGAAATACTTATGAAGCAATTGAAATTGGGTATAATCAGTGGAAGGCTTTCCTATCTCATGACTAGGACCCCATTGAGGTAATTATCACCTACAAACCCAGATGTGACACCTTTTTAGTTTTTTCCGAAATTGAAAATAAGCCTCCAAACTTCTAAGTACTACTGACAAAAATTCAACTGGATTATTGTCCTAGGGGATACATTCATGATTTCGGATCCACAAGTTCTATGTCATGCTCTTAGTTAAGATGCGTTGGTTTATTTGACATCTTCACATGATCCGTTTATTACTTTCATTTCTTGTGAACTTCTTCTTCGATACGAAATTAGCAAAAAGCAATATAGAAAACTTGTTTACGAATTTATTTGGACAACTGTTTCTGGAAATGTTTCCTGAAAACACCACCACCCATGTTCAGGAAATGGTTTCAATTTTTGTTTTTTGAATACTTCAAAAGGTTGTTGCATGGCAATTAAACGAAGAAAATTTTATTCCTAACTTTTCACTTTTTTTTTTTTTTTTTTGAATCAGAAACATGAAAAACAAACTGAAAGCGGGTTTTTAAAACAACATCATGCTTGTTCACAATTAAAGAGTACTGGACTGATAATGAAACTTTGGGGAAGTTTTGGTGAGGGATGGTGAAGTCTCAACTGTAATAACTATTTTCACATTTCCTTCCAAATTTTCAACATCTCTGTTTATGAAACATGAACACAAGGGAAACAAGGGGGGGTGGAGACCAAGAATGACCCACCAAATATCTGATGCCTCACTCTATCATCATTATATATAAGAAGACCTTTGACATTGATTTGAAGGCCATGATTGTTTCATGGAATTCAGCACATATAATGCCTCCCTCTCTTTCCTTCCTTCCTTTAAGATTATTGCAACTTTGAAAATTGATACTGAAATCATGAGAATGTCGGTTCCTTAGGTAAACTTCCTTTTCCTGTTGCTGAATATTTTTGGAACTGTTACTGTGTCATTTGTTAAGTAGGATTTAGAGTCATCAACCAAACAGGGTGTTAAGTCTGGCAATGCATTGTTTGTAATGGTGTCACTGTGTCATTTTCGTGTTGCTCCTCATGTTTGGGACATACTAAAACACTCGTGTGCAGGTCCCATATGCAAACATAGTGGGTGGCTCATATGCACTACAGGAACAGTTTGTGCATATGTCAAATTCTTTTGAGGACGGAGCATTGTTATATGTATTTAGATAATACGCTAACCTGGTCCAGACACCCTTTTTATGTGGGTTTGGGAACCCTGGAGGGCGCCCCCTGAAGGGCAGCTCTCAGGCCGTTGGATGTGTTTTCAATGGTCTTGATTTCATCTCGGCACTTTATTGATCCGAGTCGTCTATTGCTCAGATGAAATCCGAGCCGTTGATTGCCTAGATCAACGGCCTGATAGTCGCCCTACAGGGGCACCCTTCAGGATCCCTGGGCTTAGAATGTGTTTGAATCACGGAGCACGCTATGAAATGTTTTCTTTCACTATTTGTGAACATTTTTGGCTCTACGGATTGAAGTGGCTGGATACAAGTATCTGATTATGAAATACAGTTGACATTTGATAGTGGTTTTCATACGTAAATCTAGGCCATTATAAACACTTTTGCAGCCAAGAGGGCCGGCTGAGTTTGTACCGACTGGCTTCCTGTAGTCCAAACGCGGACTGCAAGGAAGCCAAATTTATATATATGCAGTGCGCAAAATCGCCTCAATTTGTATCAGTACTGTTTAGTGGGATTGTGAAAGTATTAACTGTTGGTTGTTATGGGTGAAATGTTTGGCAATATGATTGTATACAGAGGAGGCCACTTGCGAAAGTATTAATTGTTGATTAATTACTCCTTACTATGAGATTTTTTTCTCGAATTCTATTTGTTCTAGGGTGTCTCGCGCTCACCTTGGTCACCTTCGTCGTAGATTTGTGGGTATACGTCGTTTATTTTTTTTATATATACTATGGACATTTAAATTTGAGACTAAAAAAATTTCAGGAATCCTCTTTATTTGTTCAAAACAAGAAATTACTGATTTTGATATGTTCATATGTAGGGTGCCATATAGGGGTGTACACGGTCCGGATCGGATCGGATTGACATGAATCCAATCCTAATCCGCGAGTCACGTTTTTAGAAAATATAATCCGTGTACCGGACCAAAACTCTCATGGTTCGGTTCCAATCCAATCCGCGAGTCACGGATCAGTTCCGGTTTTATCCACGGATTACATGTCATACGTAAACAAGTACTAACAAACAATTTCATCAAAATAAAATCCTAAAAAATCCAAGGTAGAAAACAGAGACCTTAGATGGAGCATGTGATATTGGAGTCACAACCAGGGCCTAAACAAGCAGCAGTAAAAGCATGTAGCTTAGTTCAGTTATATAGCGGAATAGAAACAAAGACAGTTTAATACAAAAAAAATAAAAATACAGTGAACAACTACTGATCAAAGTCCAATACAAATGCATATATAAGAGATAACAGTATAACAGTGATAAAATACAATGCATATACAAAGGCAGTTTAGATTTGATAGGAGATAACAGTATAACCCTATATCAAATTGACAATATTTATAAAAGTGGTAAAATCATTTATATATACACATATATATATATATATTTTTAAAAAATTATACTGTATATAATAAAATCTCACGGTCCGGATCGGTTAATCCACGGTTTCAAAATCGAAATCCGTATCCGGACCGCAAGTCACGGTTTATTATTTTTTGAATCCGTGTCCGGACCATTAATCCACGGTTAAAATCCAAAACGTGCGGATCAATTCGGTCCAGATCGAATTCACGGTTCACCGATTTTTTGTGCAGCCCTAGTGCCATAGCTGAACTTGATTGTTTATGAATGTGAATGTGATATTTGGATCTTACTAGCAAACAAGCTCAAAAGTTCACCATATCCTAGCCCGAATCACATCTCATGTATCCAGAAAATCTTTTCAAAAAAGGGAGCTAGAAACCGTGGGTTTTTTCTAAAATTTCGGTTGCTTTTTATCTTTCCTAATCGGCCGCCCGACCAATTACATCAGCAATGTAGAATTATTTGTACTGTGAAATGTGGGTTTCCAATCGTATACCGAAAGGCGTATATAGATACGGTTCATCATCACAACTGTCACATCCACACAATCTTATTAGAGCATCTCCAATAATCAAGTCATCCCCGCCTAGGAGCCACGACTGGCGAGCCTCGCCGGAAAATCAACCAAAACGAACGCCTAGCAGCCGAGCTACCGGCCTCGCTATCGTGGCCGTGTCCACAGTACCTCGCCACAGGGGGCGAGGCTTGGCGAGGGAAGTCGGGCTCGCTACGCCTCTCTCTCTCTCTCTCTCTCTCTCTCTCCTCTCTCACCGGAAAAAACCCATTCGCGGAGGAGTGGTCCTAAAATCGATTTGATACCATAGGGTTGTAGGTCTCGTCGAGGCGATTTGAATGGTGTAAGACTCGTCGCCGGAAAAGGTGGCTGGAGGCTGCACGCGCCGGTGAAACTCGGCGCGTGTAGGAGAGTGAGATCCACTCTCGTGGTTGTGCTGCACGCGCTGCAGAGGTAGAAGAGTACAACTGTTTTTTTTTTTTTTGAGCCAATTGGCTAGGTTGTTGGGTAGATGTGATATTTTTTGGCTAGCTATATCATTGTATGACACTTTTTGAGGCAAAATGGCTAGTATTTTTGCCTAGACTGATGGAGATGCTCTTACGATTGCCTTCCCCGTTTTATTTAGCTCGAGAGTGTCGAGTATACAAGTTTTTTAACGAAAACTCGTGTGAAACGGCGTTACAACAAAATGTTACCGACGTATCATTGCGGGGTTTTTGCCTAGGCAAGAAAGAAAGAAACGGGATTCAACAAGACCCACCATCCGCAAACCAAAACGAGCCACAGACAACAATTACATAAGACTAAGGAGTTTAATATCCTAAGCTGACATGAGAGCGGAGTTCGTAACATGTAGGTGAATTTAAGGAGTCATATCAGATGATATGGTTAATAGTATGGAAGGAAGTATCAGTTCGAGTTTTTAATACTTCCTCCGACCCAAATTTTTTGTCTGGTCCGCAAAATGAGGACCTAAAAATAATAAAGCTTTTAAAAGAAAATTTTGGAACTTTTTTCATAAATTAAAAGTATTCGTTGATATCTAGTAACTTGTTAAAAAATTACTGAATTTTTCTTGAAAATTTTGTATTATTTTTAGGTTCTCGTTTTGCGAACCGGATAAAATTTTTGGGACGGAGGGAGTATACTACTATTCTTATTTAAAAAAGAGAGTATGGAAAGGAATAGGTTAGACAATGGTAGTTGAAAATTACTCATAAATATGTCTTTCTATAACTTTTTACTCCCTCCATCACTTTTATAGTGTGTACATTTTCAATTTGGGCTGTCCCTTAATAAATATGTGTTTTGAAAAGTTAGTGGGTACATTTCCTATTTTGCCCTTAAAAGTAAATTTCTTTTTAAAAAGTTAGTGAGTATTATTATATTATATTGATAAGGGTAAGTAATGGAAAGTAGATGTAAAAGTTGATGTGAGAGAAAAATAGTTGGAATTCCTAGGTAACACACTTAAAAATGGACAGAGGGAGTAATTGTTATTGAATTGCTTCAATAACAATTTTTAACAAGTTTTTACGAAGTCATAAATGTTCTCGTAGAAATCTTTACATTTAAAAATTCTTAGAACCACCACTGTTCTCAAAGAAATTTCTCGCACAAATGAAGCTTGTAACTGCAAATGTCGATCAGCAATAGGTTGAGAACCGAGAGAGAGGTCAGAGAGAGAAAGAGCACTTTTCTCTTAGGGTTCCCCCCCTCTCAGATTCCACCCCCCTCCGGTTTTTCCTCTAACCTTGTAGATTTGGGTTGAGTCACTCTCTTCAGAGAGAATTCGAATAGTCCACATCTCTTGCATTTTTTGTTTGACCATCACCAATCTATGATGGATCTCGAGCTCCGGCCTCCAATGGTTTCTGATGAAGGCGGCGGTAGGTGGTTCTCGGCGGCAACAGGTAAGACTCCGGCGTCAGTGGAAGTTGGATGTAGATTCTTCTTCTCTGGAACCTGATCTTGTGTAGATTTAGGTTGATCGATCGTTGTGTTGCCGTTTATCTTTATCGTTGTTGTTGCTGTTTTTTCCGTTTTGTATTTTTCTTTTCCAATGTACCAAAAAAAAAAAAGAATCTTGATCAACATGACCTTGGTGCAATGCAGTTCTGAAGCTTCCAATTCGACGCTGTTTAGTTCATGCATGCTCACAGGATTGCACGCGAGAGAGGGAGTTGAGAAATTCTTACTAAAAAATGTTAGGGAATATGAATTTTTTTTCCAAAATGATACAGGAAAGAGAAATTAATAGTTTTTCATGTACCCTACCACTTCTCGTACTTGGGGATGACAATTAAACCCGCCCCGCCTTGAATCTGCCCTACCCTGCCTCGATAGGTTAGGTTTTTTATTTTTGGGGGTAACAGGTAGGGGCGGAGATGACCATTATTATTTGTATGTGCTCACTACTATTGGAGTCTAAAATATTTTAATATGTGAAAAAAATAGGGGCGGGGCAGGGAAACCCGATATGGGCAGGGGCGAGGTATCCAAAAATTACCCGGTCGGGTTAGGGGTCAATTTTAGAGTCGGGGCCGGAATCATTAAAACCCGCCCGGTTGCCGTCTCTACTCGTACTAGTTTATTTCATTTTTGGAGAGTGTGTAGTACGTTCTTCTTTCAAATTGGTCAACCAGTAGTCGTTGCCAGCGTGTTTGTTTGAGTGAGTGCGTGTGTGTGTGAGAGAGAGAGAGAGAGAGCGCTATTCGTTGCTGGTATTGTGGGGGGTGTTGGGAGGGTCTTTATCATGGGAATATTATGAGTGACAACTGTGGAGGATTAACAAGTAGTACTACAGAAGAGAGAGAAATGTGTGTGTAGGGGGGTAGTGAAATGTGGGAGTTATGATAGTTTTCTTTCTTCTTTTTGCAGAGAAAAGGTGGTCTATAGGAGAGTAGACTTATGGCATGGAACAAGATTTGGCAGGATTTACTGCCGGGGAATGTACATCATTCACATATACTAAATGCACATCAAACAGACTTTTACATGGAAGAGTTTAGACTTTTATCCGGACGAGTCTAACTCTTACTCGGAAAAGTTAGTTTGTTTTACATTTAGTGTGGATGAGTGGTGTACCCATCGCATTTTCCTTACTAGCTTGGGGTTATTAACTTTTTTGAGTCTCGTTTATAGGATTTAACCAAAAATGTTAAGTACCCATAAAAATTACCTAGAAACCTACCCTGATTTTAAAATTTATGGCTCAGATTCTCACCCAAGTGAATCTGAGCTACTGATTTTAAATTCTCGGTAAGGTTCTGGATAAGTTTTCTATGTATGTAGCACTGCTGTTATTGGATTCCATAACGCACTAGCAAATCTGTTTTTAAAGCGATCGCAGCGAGTGACATTGTGTAACCAAATTCATGAGGGCACTCTGTGTCCAACAATCCCACTCTCACGATGATGCTCTTGCGATTCAGACAATGACCTCCGAACTCTGATACTACTTGTTGGACCGCTTTTTCACTCTCTCTCATAAAATCAATTGCTCTAGTTTCAATTGAACCCTCAGTAGGGAACGGTGAGATTCTTTAAAATTAGTCGATTAATCCAGGGGTACCGATGGCGTCGGGACCTATTTGTGGGTCCCATTCGGGAATCGATGCAATCAGATGGTCCTAAGAGCTCGATCCAAAATTATCCCATTTCATTCAAATGATCGTGTGGGATCCACAAGGGAGTCCCGATGCTAGTCGGTGGTCTGTACCCTCCTGCCGATACCAATGGCAAGGTTCAAAATTAGTCAAAATACATGTAAATTGGTTTGGAGTCAAATTTCGCATTATTTTCTTGGACTTCTAATTTTAGTTCCATCTTTTGCTTTCCATCAAACAATTTGACATGGACCGCTGAAGGGTTTATAGACCCCACCACTCATTGCCACCCTAGACTCCCCCTCCATCACCCTAGCTCTCTCTCACTTTTACAGTATTTATGTGGTCATTATTGGATGAAAATTAAATTGATGATATTCTTTCTTGAACGAGCCAAAAAACTTTAGCCAAAAATTTTGAGAAGATGAAAGAAAATCTGCAAAGAACTGAAAAGTAGCAGTGGATATTATGGCAACATCAGATTTAAGATTATGTTGGAACTTGGAATGATGTGGGTAGGAATAGATTGTTGCAGTGGTTAATTGATTTTTCTAAGTTGGACTTCTCATTTTAAGGTCGAAGGGTCGATTTTGTTCGGCAACGATTTATCCTTTAGGTAATCTCACTTCACGCAAACGCGTAAAAATAACTGTGGAAGGAGTTGAAGAAATTAATTCGACTTATCGGGACACTCTTTATTACCAAAAAAAAGAAAAAAAGAGCAGAGATCGAATTGAAGTAAACCCATCCTGCACATCAATATGATGCCAAAGAATTAGGAATAAATGTGCACCAAAAACCACAATGATGCCACTGGCATGGAATCTGATCATATAACTTCTGTACCTTTTGTTTCAATGACATGACTCTTACTGGAAAAAGAAGGAGAGTTCAAAAATCTTCCAATAATAACCAAATTTAATGGTATGTATCGATATCTCGGTGTACTTTGATTATTGGATTTTGTAGAAATTTCGTCATCTCTCAAGATTTCAATGGGATTCAATTTTTTTTTAGTGGATTAGTATAGTAGTTTATTGGTTATCGATTGAAAATGTACTGAAAATGAAAATTAATTGGCCAAAATTGGGTATTACAGATGCGAGATCGAGGAAAGAAAAAACTCAAGAAATCATGTCTTGAAATAAGAACCTAAATTCTTTTCTAAATCAAACTTCTCCAAATTCATACTATTGTCTTGGCTAAATAATTAAGACGAATTATTTTTGTTCTTATTAAAAAAAATGACTTTTTTTTTGTTTTGTATTAATTTTTGTGGATTATTGATTTGTTTCAACGAAAGAAATCTAAAAAGCAAACCGAATTAAAATTATTGTGAATAAAGAAAAAAATATTAAAAAAATTTGTCTGCTTTGGATTATTTTTGTTCAGTGAACTTTCTAAAGATTTTGATCTTAATTGTTTGGTTTTTGGATTTCTCTCATCGAGACGATTTTATATTTCATAAAGAATTGATGAAAAACTAGCAAATACGAAAAAAATTAGAATATGAAAAAAAAATCTTCAAAAATCTGAGATTTTATGAAGTCTCTTCACCAATGGATAAAATCAAAGGCTTGATTATTTTGGTAAAATCTATTGAAGAACCAAGCTTTTTTTGCCAAACTCTAGACCTTAGTTTATAGCAGAAGAAAATCCCTTGTTACTTTTTTCAACCAAGAAAATCCCACTCTATACAATCCAAGGGAAAGGGGATTAGAACTCCCAAATGAAGAGGGGACTGGAACTCTCACTAAATGAAGGCCCCACTATACTGATGATGTACAGTGGGTGGGGTTTATTAAGAGGTCTCATAAAAATAATTCAAACCGTTCAATAATTTCAGAATACTTTTTTGACAAGGTTGGTAAAAAATCATTTCAATTGAATATGCGTACTTGCTCGATCCAATGTTTTAATTTTCATTCAGAATTCATGATCTTTCTAAATGAAAAATTAAAAAATTGGATCAAACACTTATACATATTCAATTGAGTTATTTTTGGAGACCTATTCAAATAAATATTTTAAAATTATTGAACAACTAAAATGATCTATGTAGGCTGCACGCATGATCCGTACATAAATGGTCTGTACTCCTAGCATTTCTGCTAAATGAGTGCCCATTACCAACTGAGCTAAGCTAAGGCAACTTCGTCCCTTACTTTGTGACAAAGTAATTAACCATTTCTGCCGGGTTACAAGTGCCGGCAGGGACGGAGCCAAGAAATATATTCGAAAGTGGCACCAAGAAATATCATATCCTCAGTATTTTAAAAAAAATTGCAGTGTTGTAAAGTGAAGTTGCAATAATACAAAAAAAAAAAAAAAAACACATTTTCATGGTGTAATCATCCATGAACATAAAACAATGAACATAAAACAAAGATAGTTAAACGATCTACTAATTCCGTCCCATTAAATTTGTCTGGTTTGCAAAATGAGAGCTTAAATATAAGATATTTTTAATAAAAATGTCAAACTTTTTCTATAACTTGAAAGAAATCATTGATATATAGTGCAAATTATATATAAAAAAATAAAAATCTTGAAAACATTTTGAAACGAAAGTTCAATTAGCTTGGTTTGGGAATTTGGAAACATAGATGCATTAATTCGGAAATATTAAGTTACTCCCCCTTCAGATACTCAGACAGAAATCTTCATCCTTCACAATTAGATTGAGAGTGGGAAATTCACTCTTCATAATTCATCCCGAAGGTGATTAGGAGAAGGATTTGCACTCTAAACAAACCAAAAAAACAAAAAAAATTCTTTACTAGACTTGGGAGTTGCATGTGGAAGAATTTTCTCTATGGGAAACCAAATTTTTATTTATTTATTTATTATATTGGACTTAGGGGGAGTGGGGGAGGTATGTGCCACTCCCCACCACTAGCCTTCGTCCCTGCAAGTGCGTTTGATTATTTTAATGTTCATGAAAAATTACAACTAAATAATGTAAGAAAATTGAAAATGGGTAACACGTTTCACGTGAAATTACTTATAAATGACCATAGAGTCGTGTAGAAAAGATTAAAATAATAAGTACATGTTTATTCTTGTAGAAGTCTCTAGTGTATTCCAAAATATTTTCTTCACTGATTTGATTACCCAAACTATGGATTATGGGATAACGGAAAACACGTTTCAAGATGTTTACTAAAATGATCATAGTGGTTTTTTTTTTCCCTCGGCAGAAGAAATTTATTACTAATCTTCATAAAGATATAAAGATTAAAAAAATCAAGGGC
Organism: Gaultheria prostrata; assembly: GCA_036023075.1. NCBI lineage: Eukaryota > Viridiplantae > Streptophyta > Magnoliopsida > Ericales > Ericaceae > Gaultheria > Gaultheria prostrata. Next base: position 26,201 of record JAXBDA010002476.1, read on the forward strand.
ACACCGATATACGCCACCCGAGACTTAAAACACAGCCAGAAAGCAAGTTGAAATTGTAAAAGCAAAAAAAAATACCCTCCCACAAAACCCAAAAAAACCTAGCCAACCATAAAACCCAAATAACCGTAATCAAGCAATTACAAAACACACCACACCACACCACAAAACAAAACATTATAAGGTAATCAACAATGTACAACAACCCAGCTTCAATATGACTCCAACACACTCACATGATGTCATATTGGAGCTAGGTAGTTGTACTTTTATCATTTTTGTAACCTAACACCACAACCTAACAAAACCCGCAGAACACCCGGCAACCTCGAAGAACTCCAAAAACAAACAAAAGACGAGATGATGTTGATAACTAAAATTAGGAAATTTATTTTCTAGAAATATCACAACATTATTCCATGACATCACAATTTGAGAATTTGAAGTGGTTCTGCGATTGATGATCGACACTGTTAAATTTTTACTTTTTAGAACTCATTGAGAATGGTATGGTTTGTAGTTTTTGCCTTTCAGGTGCGCGTTAGAGACTTAGAGGTGGTTTTTGTTTTTGTTTCTTTCTTTCTCAATGTACTATTTATTGAATTTTCTATATACAATTTTTTTGTCTAGAAAAAAAAAAAAAAACACCCGGGAGAATGATAAATCTGCCAAAATTATATTTATCTCAAGATAAATGAGTAATTGAAACTCTTTTTCTCAAGATAACTATGTTGGGATAGATAACAATCGATATTCAATCACTATAGTATAATTTTTTTGACATGATTGATATTTTAACAAGTTGTGAAAGGTGAAAATTCTTATCATCGATGTAGATCCAGAGAGAGCAAATAATTGAATTAAATCAATCAACAGGACCATCGAGACTATAGAATCATAGATGTTCGATTCCCTATCACTTGTTTTTTTATCGATGGAAGAAAATTTCATTATCAATACGAATGAAATCATTACAATAGGTCTATCATTACAATAGGAAAATAAATAGACCGAGAGAACTTCTAAGAGACAAAAACTCTCCTAGTCCTGCAACTCGCGAAAAATTAACGTTCCCCTCACCTCTCAAGTTTTTGTTTTAAAAACACAAAACAACAAAATAAACAGAACACAACTTCAATCATTATCAATTGTTTTAGAGCAATGTATGTATAAGGATTTATATAAGCAAAATCAGACACAATGTCTTTAAAATAAAATCGTCCAATATACGTGAATTCCTTGTTATCTTGTGAGGTCCACGTGAACGAACTACACATTCACATTGTGCACACAAACTTTTCTACTGGTTTGTGCTGCGTAATACTATGAGTATTGATATATGTTGTACCGATTATGTATAGCTCGTATTGTGGGTCATTTCAGGGTCTCATTCAAGTTGTACCGATTATGTATAGATCGTATTGTACACAATGTATTTAAAATAAAATCGTCCAATATACGTGAATTCCTCGTTATCTTGTGAGGTCCACGCGAACGAACTACACATTCACATTGTGCACACAAACTTTTCTACTTGTTTGTGCTGCGTAAGTATGAGTATTGATATATGTTGTACCGATTATGTATAGATCGTATTGTGGGTCATTTCAGGGTCTCATTCAAATTATCTGAGCCGTTTATTAATTTTAAACAAATTTTCAAATATATCTTCAAAAAATCAGCTTGATTGGATAATTATAAGTGTTTGATCGAAGTGTCAAGATTTTTTTTCAAAATCCAGGATCCTGAATGAAATTAGATAGATCGATTAAGCACTTGTAGTTATCCAATTGAGCTAATTTTGTGCAAGACTAGTTAAAAAATTATTTTAAAGTTAATGAACAATTCAGATCACCTGCGTAAAACCTCGAAATGAACTCTACAAAGTGATCTGTAAACCATTTGTACCACTTAGGCTGAGTTTCTCATTTGATTAAATGAGAAATCAAATAAAATCAACTGGTTGATTTTATGGGATTTCCCATTTTATCATGCAGATTTTATGGGAAAGTGCTAAAATGAGATTTTCCATACAATCTTTTGAGAAACTTAGCCTTAGATCCATAGTCGGATTCTTTTATGCTTGAGTAATTATTCAAACAGTCAAACATCCTTGTCACTCCATTCAACTTTATAGGTATTCTATATGAGAAGAGAAATTTTTTAGTACCGAACGAGTACTACGTGGTGTATTCATTGGCACACTCCAGCCATCCAAAGGTGTTATTAATGGTTCAAATTTGAAACAAATTGATACCAGTAATAATTTATTTCAAATTCGGACCAATGATAACGCTTGTCGGATAGCTAAGATGCAGGGTGACGGATACTCGTAAGACACCCGACACTAAAAAATTTCTCTTAAGAGAGAGAAGTGTCAGCAGTTCTAATACTGTGCATGTCTTCTATAGTCTATAGACAATAGACTCCCTCAAAAAAACCCTAAATATTCCCCTTGAAAACATTCCAATCCATAAATATCCAGCGTTTACTTGTTGACCCTAAAACACTCCCCCCGTAAACATTATACACATGCACCACCCCCACCACTACTAGCTACCAACAAAATCCACAAAATTAAAACCACCCCAACAAGATAGAATTATTTTCCAATCAATTCATCAGGAAAAAAATAGCAGTAATAGATTCTGAACACTCAGAAAGAAAACTATGGAAGGAGAGAGAGGATCAGGGTTGCAAAACTACGACATACCGGTGTCGTTCGCGGCGGCTCCGCAAGTGATCCAAGAAATGGGTTTTGTTCATTTTGATGATCAGAATCAGGTTATGGGCTTCTTGGCCCCTTCACAGCAGCCTAATAATTGCCAGATGTCTCAACCGCTTGGCGGTAGCGGCGGCGGCACCACCAGCAACCACAACCGGAGCAGAAACGGTGGCGATAACGATTCCGCCGTCGGGTTTGGCCATGCCGGACTCGATAGCAGACCTGCTGCTTGGAACAACGACCAGGTTACTGAAAATTATTTGAACTTTTATTATCATGTATATGTCAAATTAATTACATTTTCCTATAGTTCTTGATGCAGGGTTTCTTGTTTTGTGTGGAAAATTCTTTGAAAATAGAAGAATCTTTTTTTACCCCAACTTCATTCCAACCAATCACGACGGGTATCAAACTCCTCCCTATAGGATTTGAACCCGCAATCTCATGGTTCCAAGTACTGTTACACAAGCACTAGCCTTTGTTGTGATATGGGTTTTCTCTTTTCCTAATTACTGGGATTTTCCTTAAATAGAAAATATTGCTAATATCATATTATTGTATTTGAATGTTGATTTAGGTGGGACAAATAGATCCAAAGACCGTTAATGATGAGAATTGCAGCGGTAATGCAAATGATGCCTGGTAATCTCTCTCTCTCTCTCTCCCAAAAGCTTTTCATGGTCTTAGACAGATACAATGACAGAGATACAATTAAACCTCATTTATGGTATAGATCTGAGTCTTCTGTCATAACTTTTTTGGGGGTGTGTGTGAGAGAGTGTGTGTGTTTTCTACAAAAAGCATTTTTCTAATCAAACTGAACTAATAAACCTCTCTCTGTGACGTAGCGTAGAACCAGATCCTCTTGCCAATCTTGGGTGATTGTTATTTCCCCTTCAGATTTTGGCGCAGGCATATGATCGATTTTCGGGATGTGGAGTTGCGTTTCTTGTGATTGCTTTTTTCTCTGTTCTGACGCCTCGTGTTTTGAATACTTCAAAAATTAATAATTTTTTTTGCCATTAAAAAAAAGAACCAGATCTACTTAGATTCTGAGAGGGCATTTGGAAGCTTCTGTTGTGATACAGATCCCCCTCTCTCTCATGTAGGGAGTGTAAAGGAAAAAATGAGTACTTGATCTCTTGTTATTCAGAAATCCACATATCTTGCTTTTGACAGGATCGGAAAGGAGAATAATCGAGATGTGCGTAAATTAATTTGGACACCACTGACTATTGGAAAATAAAAAATGGAAAAACTGATACCCACACATGCCCACCAACATACTAGTGCATCTTCAATTTCCCCCATTACTCTTTTTTTTTTTCTTTTCCTGTTTGTATTACTGACCATCTTTTTCTTATTGACAGGTGGAGGAGCACATCATCCGGAGGGTGTGGAGAGAAGGGAAAGGTGAAAATGAGGAGAAAACTAAGGGAGCCAAGGTTTTGTTTCCAAACAAGGAGTGACGTGGATGTGCTTGATGATGGCTACAAATGGAGGAAATATGGCCAGAAAGTTGTCAAGAATAGCCTTCACCCTAGGTATATATGTATATATATATTCTCCTCCATCTTCCCTTGATTGTTGCATGTATATAAGTTTGTATTTTTTTTTTTTGCCACAGTGATGGCGTTAGTAGGTTAGTGGTTAATGAATTACAACAACAGACCGAAATTGATCTATCAACTCGAACGTGAGACCTCTTCCTTGGACACTAAATCCCCCATCCATGGCTAGAGCCTCGGGTCTATCATAAGTTTATACTTATAGGGCTTTTTTTGTTTGATATGATATGGAAATTGAATTTGACTAGCTATACATACTTAAATCGAATGATATAAATCCACAGAGGTTTTTTTTTTGGAGAATAGAGAGAAAATTTTATTAATCACTACGCAATGCTGGTACAAGTAGACCCAAATGATGCAACCAATAAGAACGCAGGGAGACCTGCAACGCTATCAAATCCACAGAGTTATATCTATTATGTAGGGAGTGTGGTATTATTATAGTCCCATTCCTTTGAGATTACATTTCTCATGAAATTCTATAAGCCTTTACTTCACTATGAATCTCATCAAATAAACTGGCCAAAAAAGCAAGGATTAAATTTTAAAATTGAAAATAAAGTTGTGTTTTAGAAAGATAAATAATAACATGGGCCAGCATTTTGTATCAATTTTATGTCTGATTTCTAGGTTTTTATAAGACTTATCTATGTTTATGTAGCAATTTAATAAACAATATGTTTTGAGAGTTTTTCATAAAAAGTTCATCTATAGCTTATATATGAACTTTATACAAGTAGTTTTCACTATTTGAACATTTAGTTGATGGCAAGCTCATGCGGCAGAGCTCTTGGATGCCCCACACTGCATCCCGGGATTAAGTCCAATTTCCCCTTCCCCCATGTAATAGATTAGGAATGACGAATGACAAAAAAAAAAGAAAAGTTCTTTTAGTTGATGTATGTGAGGAAAATGATCTGCCTTGAAATCCGTATTTTTATTGAATTTAACCCGTTTAGACGATTAGGGAAACTTGTCCTTAGTTTAGATGGATTTTTGTTTTGCCATTCGATATACATCAGTGGGAGAATAGCGGAGGAGTGAGTTAGTTAGTCTAGAGGGGGTCTAGCAGCTATCCATAGCCCTAAATCCCAAACACCTCTGCCGAGGCTCGAACCCTAGTTTCTCTTATTGGAGAACCAGGAGATAACCGCTAGGCTACAAGCCCTTGATTGTTTAGATGGATTTAAAAGAGAGAACCTTGCATGATTTCTATGGTTACCTTTGATTATGTTCTTTTAAAGCTAATAAAGTAACAATAGAGAAACAAGTTTGCAAGTACACCCAAAACTTGATTCCTAGTAATTGGAGTACGTTCATAGGGTCTCACAAGTAAATAACAACGCGACTGTTCACTCATCTAGGGCCCTTTACAAGTGAAAATTAAAGGTGTACAATTTATTAAATAAAGGTACAATTAGATTATTACCATTTAAATTTAGAAATTTAATTGGTTATAAGTTGGATGAATTCATTTTCTGGCCTACGTTCGTACCATATAATTTCCTCTGGGAAGATTTTCATGATGATTGCAACTTTGTTTCTTTTTGAAAATTTGCACTTTATAGCTTTTAATTTTTTGTATAGCTAACAAAAATCCAGATTCAGGACGGTGATATCAATTATAGCTTTGGTTCTTGAATCGGGATAGATTGTAAGCAAATTTTGACAATGAATACAATTTTCTCACAAGTCACATCCTAATGTGGGCACCCGAAGTCCTCCGCGAGAAACCTTGAAATTACTAGAGCATCTCATTTTCAGAATCGCCACTTGATTTTAAGGTTAATCAAGCAACCGAATTTAACGTACGTTCATTCGAGACAACCGGTCCGTCATTCTCAGAGATATTCTTGGTTCGGGAGCTAAGTTACGGGATGAGAAGATTTTATTTAAAATTGCACCCATCCTGCCTAACCAAAATGGTTAGTCTCGACTGATCATTATTTACGGGAGAGGGAAAAAGGAACTAAAATTAGTCTAATGCATGAGGGTAGTATTGGAGAAACATATTACCGGAAATAATAAAATGGCGAAGACTGAACTTCTTGGATCAATGCTCGGATGCTCCTCTTAAAAGCTCGAATTCAGTGAGTACAACTAGGTTTCTGCCGCAAAAAGCACTTTCTTTTGACTAATGCTTCGATAATGTGGATTAAGAACTACTGAACAAGGTTTTTAGGAAATCTGGAATATCAAATAAATCGGATTTATTGGCATCGTTAACATTTTTCATTATTGGGGACACATCCGGACTCCTACTTAGGATTTAGGAATAATCAAATTTGGGGTGTCCGTTACAAAATCAGTGCCCGTTACAAAATAATAAAGAAGAATTATATTGACATTATGTTCAAACATTATTACGATTTATGAGGCTTGATTCCTATTACTTCTATATATATTGGTATTCTCAACAAGCTTTGGAAAAGTGAGAGGAGAGATTTCACATATTTTAGATTTGTTTGTGCGAGAGTTAGAATCCCATTTCTATATTTTTTGGGCGACATAATTCGTAACCCAATTCAAATTCTCAAAGTGGTCGTGCGTACTAGATGAGGAAATTTTGTTAGCACTTGGGTTTAATCTTAGGACTAATAAACTTCGGTTGGGGCTGTTCAAAAAAAATAAACTTCCGTTGGTAGTGTATTAGTCCCAAGATTCAACCCAAGCGCTCACAAATTCCGTTTCTAATTAAGAGAGGAATTTTCTCGTACAATAGATATTGGTTTAGGAATATTATCCTTAAGATTTTGCTCCTACACCTCTCATGCTATATCTTTGTTGGTCTTCTTATTTTTGTACTCGCTTGGTTTAATTCGTGTTTTTACAATATCATAATTGAATATTATCCTTAAGATTTTGCTCCTACACCTCTCATGCTATATCTTTGTTGGTCTTCTTATTTTTGTACTCGCTTGGTTTAATTCGTGTTTTTACAATATCATAATTGAATATTATCCTTAAGATTTTGCTCCTACGCCTCTCATACTTGAATGTTCGGCGTCACGTTACCTTGTTTATTTCTGATGTATTTGCTATAAATGACCTAATTAGAAGTTATGAAGAAAGGTACAATTCAATTGCCATTTAGGTTTAGAAATTTAATTGGTTTATAAGTTGGATGAACTCATTTTAGCGTGCAAAACTTCCTGTAAATTTCTGGCTTGCGTTCATATAATGTCCAGTGTGAAGATTTTCGTGATAATTGATTGCAATGTTGTTCTCGTTGGAGTTTCGGACAAAAACCAAATTCAGGACGTTTGATTCCTATTACATCTATCAGATTGGCATTCTCTACAAGGTAGGGAAGAAGAGAGATTTCACATATTTTAGATGCATACATGCTAATGAGAGTTTCAAATGTGTTTGTGCAAGAGTTAGAATTCCATTTCTACATTTATTGGGTAACTCAGTTTGTGACTCATTCAAATTCTCCGGGTAGTCGTGCATACTAGAAGAGAAAAAACTGTAAGTGCTTGGATTTAATCTTCGGACTAATATACTTCGCTTGGTAGTGTACTGGCCCCAAGATTCAACCCAAGTGCTCACTATCTCCTTTTTAAAATTTAAATTCGTAGAGGAATATTATAATATCCATTCTACTAGAAAATTCCTCTCTGAATTTTCAATATTATAGGTCCTCACAGTCTAAAATCCTTGTGCTGAAATCCCTGTCCTCATGCACTTGAATGCGTACGCATTACCTAATATACGTTCCTTTTTTTGATCAATAAAAGATGAGATATAATTGAAACTCGATAGGGGTACATCGAGGGAGAAGATGGGAAACTAATATATGTTCCTTTCACGTATATTAGCATGAATCACCTTATCAGAATTCATCAAAGGCAGTTTTGCCAGGTTTTAGTAGTTTTCTGCATCTGTTATTCCAGATTATTGTACTGTTTTTTGGGTTGGCAAGGTGCCAGCCATTCTTGATTTGCTTTCTTTGTTTTTATCCAATCCTTGGGGCCATATGATTGTCGGGTTGTGGGTGCCAACATAGTTGGGATGCTCGTTTCCCTCGGTCTTTTTGATCTTTATATTTCATTTCAAAAGATTAATAAAACCAAATTTTCCAATAAAATAAAAATAAAATACTCATCTGTGATTTCTATTAATTTTGAGTTCTTCTACTATAAAGGGCACGACTCATAAATTAATTTGTTATCTTACATGTGGTTTCTGCAATTCGTGTTCCACAAAAAAAGAGAATGGTGTTACACAAAACTTTCATGCTGGTAGAAGAATTATTTTTTTTGTTGGCATGAAACCTATTTGATTTACAAAATTGGCCACCTAATGAAATGGCGTATACGTGAATTTTCACGTTGAATCGATTTTAGAGCGGTTCGAAAAGTTTTTTCAAAAACTACGGGTGTTGACAAATCATTTTAGTATTGTGGTGATTCTGGGGAGCTATTTCTTGCACTTTTAATTTGCTAAGATGAATGAAAATTAGGTAGTGTTACTATTTGCTTAATTGAATTAAGCAAATATGATGGTTATAAATTGTTAAAGTAAATTCAAGTATAATCAATTTCAATTAAGTGCAGCCAACTTCGTAAATCAAATAGTTTTCAACTATCCCCAAGTAAAGCCATAAGCCATTGGTAGGACGCTCCCTCCCCTTTGTCTCGATGTACCCCTACTGAACTTCGTCCATGATTTTTTTTTTTTTACCGATAAAAAAAGAAAAAGTTTTTTCAAAGTACCATTAGATGCTTTTGTTGTCAATTGTTCTTGTCAACGATTGCACCCAAAATGCAAACAATAGATATTTTTTTGTTAATTTTTTTTCGCTCAACAATTAGATTAATTGCATGCAGGAGCTATTATCGGTGTACGCATAGTAATTGTCGAGTGAAGAAGAGGGTTGAACGATTATCAGAAGATTGTCGAATGGTGATAACAACGTACGAAGGCAGGCACAACCACTCCCCAAGCGAGGACTCGAATTCATCGGAACATGAATGCTTTTCATCATTCTAATAATAGGTAATGAGTAATGGAAGAAGAACAATGTCACAATGGTATAATATTTACTGTACAATATTTAAGCCTTCTGCATCAATCTTGATTTAGAGAAGATTGACAGTATTGCACATAACTAAATATTGTAGAAAGCTTGCTTTTCTTGATGAACATCATTGTATGTAACACATTAGTTTTTTTTTATAATTGGATGTCCAGGTCAGCTTACGTGCACCTCGACTATCAATGTTGTAGATTATCTATTTTTCACGGTTAGGTCTGTAACCATATTACCCTCCTCAAGCATGCATCTCGCTTGATACAAACAGGGTATTTATGAGTTTGTGTTATTCTTTTGTGTTTTAGTAATGGTTACATTAGAAACTATGAATTTATATTTTTGGTTTCTCCAAACTGGGTACTACAAGTTTGTGCATGTGTATGAAATTTTGACATCTTTTGTGAAAACAGCTTTGGAGTTTTTTAAAACAGTGGACCGCTTGCATGGACTATTTTCTTTGCCAAATAATTAAGTTTTCTGTATCTTCTGAGAAAATGAGAACGATTACGAGTAGTGGTTGATGCATGATTTGTCTGTAGCAGGGCTGTACTATATCTATTCATACATTGATAACAAAAAAGTATATTACGTAAATATATGTTGTTATATATATATTTTCGGATAAATTTCACTTACCCTGAGGTTTCTGACAAATACAGAGACCTCCCTTACTTTTCAAACCGCCACAAGATATATGTTAATATTGTACCTAAAATATATGCAAGAGTGGTAAATCGCTTATCCCCAAAGTGGTATGGGCGACCTAGAGATCCAAGATTTGAATCTTGCGTGCAGACAATGTCCCTTCGAACCTTGCTCTCCTGCAAAGCCTGGCTACTAAGATCCACTCGCTCTTGGTGCGGGCATTAGAAACTTGTGAGTGATTTGGTTCCTCAAGGATCCCCAACCCGGGGTGGTTGCTATGGTCCGTCGTCTCCTCTTCCACCCTTTGTCCCTTTTCCTTCCTAAAAATAATGCAAGAGTGGACCGTAATGCAGACCACATGCATGATGTCCTCTTGTCCAAAGTGCATGACACCGGAGCCCCCCATTTTTGACACCCTTGTTTGTTCTTAGGGAACGGAAAGGTGTCATTGAGATTCGAAGAATCTTAGAACTTGTTCCACAAACTCCGATTTTTTTAGTAATTTTCTTTTACTGTTTTTTTTTTTTTTGGGTTTTTGGGTGGTTGTACTTAGAGAATGGTCTATCTTGTACAGTATGAATTCATACTGTAGAAGACAATTTGCAAAAAAGAAAAGAACTGGAACAACCCCTTAATCCAGTGAAGCAGCTATTATCGAAGACAATTTTTTACTCGAAAAAGCACCCGAAACTACTAATAACTTAACTACCGAATTCTCAGGATATGTTCCCCAAGCAATGCTCAACTTCTTCATTACTAGGCCATTCTTCAAGAATCAAGATGAACCTCACTAACTTGATTTTATTGTCCTTCCCTTGAACATTTCTCTATCGGCCTCACATGTCCAAGACTCCAAATATCGCTGACAAAGACAAACAGGAAAACTGTAAGCCCCCAATGACGGACTATATAGATACCACTAAATGGAAAAACCTCACAAGTAAAATTGGAGGAAAAATGTTGAACTCCCATTTCCTTCAATTTCATAACTTGTAGGTTTGACTATTTAACAATGAATTTGATGTAGAATCTAAAACTCTTCGCGTAGTTAGAGAAAACGAGCACTCTAACTGTCACATGCACCTGATGCACCTAATACTGAGAGCTCTCGCATTTGTAATTTGAAGGAAGAATATAACAAGTAAATTTGTGATGCTGAAACGAAGAAAACTGAGTTGCAAGGAAAGAAAAGTTTGAGTATTGGACGAGCTGAAGCAAATGGAACAAACAAAGAAAGAAGGAAAGGAGAAAGAGAGAAAGGATATGATTTTGATGTTTTTATGTTGGACACTTCTTAACATGGACCCTTAGTCTCAACATTATTATACACTGCAAGCAGAAACGAAGCCAGGATTACTTTTGTGGTGGTGAACATATATACTACAATAATAATAAGATGAACTTCAATATGAATATTTGTCGAATTTAGAAAAAATTGAATAAAATACCAAAAACTATAACAAACGATGTTTTGAAGTTTTGTTTTTCTTAATTTAGATACCATGTTTCATAATTAGATTTGGCTTTGGACTATTTTCTAGGGACTTCTTTATACTAAAACAAAAACTAGAGGACTTGTTCCTTCGTGGACATCCGATAAAAAAAAATCATAAACCTTTTCTACATTACAATATACAATGCAAACAAATCTAGTGGTGGCGGACCTATATATTCTAGAGATAAATTTTATATTCTTGTACAATAATAGCATTTTTTAAAATCGTTATGGTGGCGGCAGCCATTACTTATCCCCCTCTAGCTTTGCAAGAATGATATAATGAAAAAGATATTATCACGAGCGAACAAGCATTTCATCAGAACTCCGATAGCCTATTTTACTTTGGCTACTTGATATCTATTAGTTTTCAAATTAGTTAATGAAATAAGTGAAGTTCGCATTTAGTTTGAAGATTGGCTAAGGAGATCGTTGCCAGATGAGTTTGTTTAAAATGGTGGAACGTGATAGGTAAAACTGCTAGGAAACTATTGGAGCAACATTTATTATAATAATAGCAGTCCAAATAGCATACCAACCATGGGAGATGATCTTACCGAGAGTAATGTAAGGAGGTGAGTCGATGGCCTTTGATGTCTTTTGGCTTAATTGTCTCTATGTAATGGGAGATTGAGAAATGTGTTCGTTAAATAAGAGTTGAATTGTGGAATGTATAGCTATTTCACTGCGTAATGCAATTTTAACATTATTGCCAAACTAAAGGAAAAACTCTGTGAACAGCTGAAGTTATGCTCTATGCCTATGGTGCAAAAGGTTTTTGAGAGAGAAGAAGAAGAAGAAGAAGAGGAGGGGTATCAACCAAAGGTTGATGACATCAAAAGGGAAAACAAAGATATGTAAAGAGCAAATACCAAAAGTATAGAGAAGCGGCTTTGGGGAGAGTCAGTAGGGAGTTTAAGCTGGTGTGGAAAAATTATCTATGCTCCCCCCAAAGTTCAATTTTTGGGTTGGCTGGCAATGTTGGGGAGAGTTAAAACAACGGAGTTGTTATTTTCTTTAGGCGTGATTTCAGACGTGAGTGATTGTTTGTGCAAATTTTGTTGTGATGTTATTGAGACTGTTAATCATCTATTCTTACACTGTGAGGTAGTTTGGGAGGTGTGGTGCAAGGCTCTCAGCTGGTGGGACATCAAATGGGTGGTTCCATCATCCATCAAAAGCTTTTTCATTTGGTGGCAGAGTTTGGAGATTCAAGAAGGCAAAAAAGGTGATTTGGGAGCTAGTTAGTTTTGCAATATTATGGAGTGTATGGAAAGCTAGGAATGATCTCATCTTCCAGGGAGTAACTCCAAAACAGGAGGAAATGGGGGATATCATAAAGTTCAGGATTGCAATCTGGTTCAAGGCTTATCAAGGTTCAAAGGGTGTCTGTACTAATGATATTCTTCTGAGATTTCCAGCTCTATTTAGTCGTTGGGCTAGGAGATTGGGATGCTTGTTAAGAATTCCCAATTTGGTGAAATGCAAATGTATAGGACATGGGTCTGTTTCGGGATTTTGCTGAGTTGAATCCTTTTTAACTCCTTTAGGGATGTCTCTTTCAATTCCTCTGGAGCCTTATGTTGTATCCTTATTTCTCCTCTCTTTGATCTATAAACTTTCTTCTTTGCTGATTAAGAAAAAAAAGAGCTAAAACCAAAAGTAACATGAAACAAAAGCCAGTTCAGTTTAGATCTTGATGCGTCCAATAAGATTGCCTATGAAACCTCCACAGAGTAAATCTGCAAGTCGTTCAACCATTTAATCCAAAGTGCTCCTCTGATTTTTGTGAGTTCAGCAATTTCCTCCCAATTTGATGCCTTGTTGTTGAAAATTAGGTCATTTCTAGCTTTCCAAATTAACCAAATGACCGAGTAAAAGCATGGATTTTAGGATTTCTTTTCTATGTTTTTGATAGGTGCAGAGAACCAGATCCGAGAGAGAATCTCAAGATTAGAAGGGCAAACAAAGGCTAAATGCCACCCTTTAGCCTATGGTACAAAAGGTTGGAGTTGAAAAATAAAAACATAGTACTAGTAATTATGGTTGGAGTTGAAAAGAAAAAATATAATCTGTTTCTCTTTCTTCGTGGCTTTGCTTGTTTTTCATTCTCATAATACAATAAATTATTTTCTTTTTTTAAAAAAAAAAATAACAAAAATCAACATTTAGATTTTATTACTCCCTCCGTCCGTATCTGCTAGTCCATTTTGGGCTTTTCAACTTTTAGGGAATATCATGATTGCTTTGTACAATCTTTTATCTTTTCAATTTTACCCATTGATTTGTTAATTAAATATTTGAAGACAAGGGTAAAAGAGTAAAATTGACACAATTTACTCATTGACTTTCATACATGAACAAATTTAAGGAACAAAAAAGTATATTTGTGGACCAACAAACACGAACGAAGGGAGTACCTATGGACAATAAAAAAAGGGTTCAAACTAGCTTGAAGGCATTCAAAACCAACCCAACCAAATTTACCAAAGTCGTGATCAACACACCGTAATATGAGTGTACACTCATCTCACAAAGTGATCACACCTCAAAATGAATCCAGTCGACGAATAGATTCATGTAGGGTACGAAACTAACTATATGACGAAGAGGCAAATTATAGTACGTACTTGTTTTTGGTTGAGTCTACACTGTAATGTCTTTCCACTAAAATAAGTGTACACTGTAATATGAATGGACTCAAACATTGCAAAAAGTAGGTGTACATCGTTGCTGCACTGAAATTAGGATGAGTGTACATTGTAACTGTATACACCTGGCATATTATTTATAATGGTACTTATCTAAGAATATTAAGATGGTGAAATTGAATCAATGTTTGACATTCAAAGTAGGATGGCTAAGATGCAAAAGCCAAATAAGGATTCTCTGTGTCATTTAGTCGAACACCTGGCAGACCACATGCTTATTTGGAACGAAAAGAATAATGTCTACAACAATTTCATTCGAAGCTTTCAAACTGAACGAACTCCTGGATTTTGAATTTCTCGATCAATCAGTGAATTGAATAATGAAGAGAAACCGATCGAATTACCTTGGTGAAGACATTGGGGACAATGGATTCAAGAGCAGAGAACATCTCTGTCATTTTCGTTCTTCTCTCTCGTTCCCTCTGCATAGTAGTACTACTCTCGATCTGTCCAAGTTTTGCTCTCTCTCTCTCTCTCCCTCCCTCTCCCGATCGAGCTTGAACCCTTTTCGTCAATGACGACTGTTAATGGAGAAATACAGAGAGCCGTCCATCATACTCAGCAACAGTTTACCTATTCCTTCTTCGTCTTCCTCTCTCTCTCTCTCTCTCCGTTTTACACAGGTCTTTAACAGTGTGTGAGAGAGAGAGAGAGAGATAGAGAGAGAGAGTGAGTTGAAGGAGTGAGGGTAATTTTGGAAGAAAATAGAAAGAATGAGTGTATTTTGTTCTTTTGCTAAATTAATATTGAAGAGAGAGAGAGAGAGAGAGAGAGTGAGTTGAAGGAGTGAGGGTAATTTTGGAAGAAAATAGAAAGAATGAGTGTATTTTGTTCTTTTGCTAAATTAATATTGAAAACAATGTCTTTATGTTTGATTACAAATGTTCCTTGTCTCTCCCTTCAAATAGGCAAAATATTATGTATTTATGACTAATTATTCCAAGGAAGAATCTCCTAAACTGCAAATAGCCTGCTCTGTGTCCTGTCAGGAATTTCATCGAACACTTGGCGCGCTGAAAAAACAGAACCGCATTTTCCATACATGTCGACTAGCACGGGCGGCACAGGACAAGAAGGTGAGAGGGTGTGGGAGGGTTGATTATGGTAAGATTAGAGAGAGGAGAAGGAGATCGATGTCCATGTCGGTGGTGCAAGAGGGAAGACGATACAGTGATGTGAAAAAAAGAACCCAACAAAAACAGGGGATCCTCTCCAATTACAACAAAACTGATAATTTAAAAGCTCTTGTTATCCTCCAACCAAACCCTTACCCACGGCTTACAGTAGCATATCATCTCAGTCGACGGCGATATCGGCAAAGCAATTTCAATTGTTGGTTGTTTCAAGTTTTAATTTTTGAATGGTGATAGCCTGATAGGATTAGGGTCTGCTGTATGAATATAGATGTAAAAAGGATTATATATACATACTTGCATCAGTGCATGGGAAGCAAAGATATAGAAGATGACTGGCAGTGTGTATCGACTTTTGAGTTCGTTTGGTTACGGAATGAGCCAATAAAATTTACAAGTGAGGGTCTTTGGCGTGAGGGTATTTGTGACCAAAATAAAGGAAGAGTGGGATTGTTTTATCCTTTTATTAAATCAAAATTAATAAAAGATGGCGAAGACCACAAAAAGGGAGGATTGGAGGTTGACGGTTTGACAATGGTTTCTTTTACTGGGCTACTTGCGCATCTAGGTGGGAGAAGAATGAAGAGGTAATTATCTGTGTTGAGAGAGAGAGAGAGAGAGAGAGAGAGGGGAGAGAGTGGGAGAAATCCAGACAGACCAAAACATTTTTGGACGGCCAGAAGTGCATCACACGTTGTGCCCGCTCGGCATGCAAAACTTTTCGATGAAATGGGGTGATTTTGGATCGAGCTCTTAG
>JAXBDA010002477.1:0-42265 GCA_036023075.1 Gaultheria prostrata
AACACCCACCCACACACACAGAGAGAGAGAGAGAGAGAGAGAGAGAGAGAAAGAGAGAGAGAGAGAGAGAGAGAGAGAGAGAGAGAGAGAGAGAGAGAGAGAGAGAGAGAGGGAGTGGAAAAGAATAAAAAAACTCCAAGTGTTGCCACTCAACTTGCAACAACATTCTCAATCTTTGAATTATTCAATAGTCCAGGAGTACTCGTCGGGTAGTGCTCTGAACCACTTCAGAATCACACATTTATGTGGAGTTCATATACTTAGTTCTGGACACCAAACGTTCAAGCTTTCACCAATTGGATCTGCAAGTTGTCCCACAAGTATGCTTTTGAGAATTTGGTTGTCATTCGATCAGTAGAGATTGTTTTTTTCACTTGCTCTCTGTTATTCCTGTAAATATGTGAAATTGATAGGCAGAGAAAATGGAGTAGAGTAATTGAGTGAGACAACATATGAATTCTGGATGTAGTAAGGGGTTTGGTTTCTCCTTGGATTCCCATTTTGTGTTCCTCTCAAAATTAGTGAAATTGGATTTGCACATTGATTAGGTGGTTAGCCGTGCGACCCACACAAAATTGTTTATGAACAATTGGGTGAACTCAAAGAAGGCGGTTCTATGTGACTATGTTGCTGTTGACACTTTTGTGAAGCTGTGTCACAAGAGTGGTTTCCATCATTGCCCAAATAAAAAATTTATACGTACCTTAAGTGTAACATAAATTAACTGCTAGGCGTAAAATGGAGAAATCACTTGGGTTCATCTGTCCGACTATCCTACCCAAGTTATTTAAAAGCATACATGCGAAGTTTGCATAACTTTCAGGAATTTATCAACTATATGCTTAACACAAACTTTCAGGTCAGGTCCACTCTTTGGCACGCCTTGATCCTACGCACCGAGCATGTTGTAGCGTGAGGTCCACATGAATTGTGGGTGTGTTTGTTTCTGAGTGATTTGGGTGATAACAATTGGGATTATGTATCCTTTCTGGGTTCAAATTGATGCATTTCTTATTTGGATTGATGTTTTTCTTGGCAGTGCCACAATCTGGGTTTGCAAGGAAGCATTCCATCAATGTTGAAGCTGACATAACCGATACAACTAATCTACTTGATCATAGCAGTATTTGGAATTTTTTTGCTAATTCTTTTCTTGAACTGGAGGTGTTATTGGTGTTACCGAGTATGAATGCTCATCGATTCTTCTGTGGGTAATTTTGACAAGCATATTGTAGGCTGACAAGCACTCGTAGTGTCGATCCAAAACCACCAACAATCTCACGAAAAATATTTACTACAAAATTTATGTGGTCTTGCAATTTAGTACATTTATAGCTTACCTCAGTTTTTACTATATATTGATTATGGATTTTGTTTCCAGTTTGATGTAATTTATAATTGTATTTTCTTGCCTTTTAAAAAAGAAAGAAAAAGAAAAAGAAAAAAAAGAATGCAGAACATGGTTGAGTGCTGTGTACAACGAAACATCTATTATGCGGTTTTGCACAAGAATTACCCTCTTGCCTTTGTAGAGATCGAACCCCATTGAAGTGATACACTTATTCAAGATATAAATAATAAAGTTATTCCTCTTTAATAGTTTAAACTTTTAAATGAATTAACGATTAACATGGTCTCAGAGCAAATAATAGATCCTATGTTCAAATTTCACTACCGGCCGGCCTAATAATTAAATATTTATATGTGTTTTGCGTGGTTATAGAGGAGAGTGCCTACACGTGAATATGGTTGCAAACGAACTAGCTGCTTGCAAGCAGCTTGTGGCTCTGCTCTGCTCGACTCGTTTAATAATTGAGCTGATCTTGAGCTCGAGTTTTAGGCTCGTTTAGTAAATGAGTTCGGTAAAGCTCGGCTCATTTAAGGAGGCTCGTTAAGTGAATTTCCCTCGGCCCATTTATGAACGGGCCGAGCTTGAGCTCGTTTTTTTTACTCTTTTACTAAACGAGCCGAGCTCAAGCTCTACAAAGCTCGCTCGTTTACACCCTACACGTGAGGAGATGTATTAAGGATAAAAATAATGAAGTTGCTCTTCTCTCTAGTGCCTTAAATTTTTAGATGAATTGATGATTAATAAGCTAATAAAACTAAAGTGAATCAAGCTTCACCAACAAACAGAGCATAAAAAAAATGTGAATCCCTTTAAATGCCACAGGAAATATTGCATCAACTCTTTCAGTACTTTTGGTAGTAGTTCCATTATCAGCAACTGGTGTTCAGATTATTACCCCCAGCAGAAATCCAATGCCTGATGGTATCCAATCCTAAACCGATCGATCGATCCATTTGAGTCGTAGAGGAGGCGGAGAGGGTGGAGAAGAAAACTGGTTTACAAAACAAGTGAAAAACATCATCTGGAACCACATCAGAACCTGCACTTGTGTTATAAACTAGACAGCATTAGGACTCAGCTTCAATTTTGCACGGGGCGCGACAGATTGGGCAAGTGGGTCGTTTCGCCAACCAAAGATCGATGCAGTGGGCATGAAACATATGCTTGCAAACTGGAAACACCCTGCAACGCTCCTCGTGTTGAAAATTTTCCAAGCAAATAGCACAAGTCGAGGATTTTGCAAAGTCGCCATCTGGAAAAGAGATCATTGGCAACTCTTCGACAGATAAAGGCAAAGAAGTATCATCTTGGCCGGGATGCGTATCTCTATTTATGATATCGAAGAGTAAATAAGAGATTGTGGAATATATGATCACTAGACCGACGACATACATTGTACGAGAAGAGAGAAGCCGGAGTGCAGTAGCTGCTCAAGACACCATTATATGAAATCAGAGCAAGATAACCAGAGAGGGAGAGAGAACTTGGAAAAACAAAAAGGGAATCGAAAAGGGGTAACAAACTCCCTGTTGAAGCAAGAAAAATGAGATTATATTTAGCATTTTGCGTTACTTATAGATCTAATTATGTGACAATTCAGCTTTTTCCATATGGGTTTGTTTGCATACAAAGTACCTTAAGTTTAAGTTAGCTGTTGACTAGGTAAAGGAAACCACAATTACACTAAAACACCATGTGCCTTCTCCTTGCAATTTGTAGGAAAAGTTCTAATTAGGGAGAGGTTTTGTAGCTGTTAATTTCTAACAAAATTCATTCGAACGAGGTACGGATTTTGAGCTTACTACCGATAAGGTCAAAGTAGTTGGATTGCCGAAGCATGATTCCGTATGGCTGCGCGCAGCATTGTACTATTTCCATCCGTATTTGTTGGCCCATAAATGTACCTTTTTTTTAGTCCCATTACGATTGTCCAACATAAAAAGTCAAAAGACTAAAGTATGTCAATTATCTTTTAATCCATTTTCTAAAATTTAAATTACAAACTCATGTGGTCCCCATAGCTCATGATTAAATGGTAAAATGGGAAATTCATGCTGTCCAAAGTGTAATCATTATATTCTCATAAATAATTGGAATCCCCAAAACGGACTAATAAATATGGATGGAGAGTATTTATTTGAAGGGGAGCAGGTCCAACGCACGATGTCATTCTTAGAACAATCAGGGGAAGCTAGTTTTTTCCTATCTCATGGTCTATGACTATGACTTGAGCATCAGAGTAGGTTTTCCAGCCAAACCCCCGCCAGAAAGACTAACATTCGTTGAGTCTTGCAGGTGTTATCACCAGAAGCCTATTCAACACGAGTTTTGGAGACTTGCTTTCCCAAGGTGAAAATCTACCTGACCACATAATTCTCGACTTAAGCAGAAGAAAGCTCATTCCAAGAACAACAAGTGTAAAGACACATTGACTAATAAAGAAGGGACACTTTCTTTTATAGAATATACGGAGTCAGAATCTGTTGGAATTCAAGACAAGTTTGGTGTGCAAGATGAATATCTGAAGAAGATTAGCTCAAAACAAGTTTGGTGTACGATGTGAATTGGAAATTGAGTGATAAAAATTCCTGCATTATACAAATCAATTAACTGTAGATGAAGGCACTAGCCGAATCACATAGAAATCATTGTTTCTATCTGTTTTGATGTTTGTATGCGCGTTATGTGTTTGGTGTTCGTATAAACAAAGGAGTTTCTTATTTCGAAGTAATGTAGTATTTGAAACAATTCATGGAAGTGCCATTAGTTTCAAACTATTTGTAAAAATACGGAGTATTGTTTTGAAGTTTAAGTGTTCAACCTAACAACTTTGGACGGTTCTCATCTTGAAACCGAGAAGTAAAAAGAGTTTTTCCCATGACGTGTAGGGAAGAAGTGTCCCAAAGTTGCTAGCATGTCTTAAGAGTTCTCGTCTTTGACATGAGAAGCCGCTCAAGTCCGATCTCCTTTAAACAATTTATTTTTCTGATGGAAAAGTGAATATTATTGATGTTTAGTGATATAATATTATTTAACTTTTTCGTCTCAACTAGATAAGTCAGAAAAATGCAGAAAAAAAAAACCAATGTGGGAAAAAATGCAGATAAGACGACCTAAAACCAAAGAAATTTATCTTTTTTGAATTTTGTTTCATCTTCAGTGAGCTTCCGTAAGGTTTTTGGTCATAATTTTACTTTGAGATTCCGTTGTACCACTCTGAGAGGTTTGTCGTCGCCACAAAACAGCGGCCACTCTCATCGGTGACTGCCCTCCCCTAGATTGGGGTCAAGGGTGTGTTGTGCATCAATGCACATCATACGTGCTGTGCAACAATTATAGGGCCCACTCCGGGTCTCGTTATTTGATCCGAACCATTTGTTTTGTTTGTCTCGTTGAGTACGTAGTCCATCAGGTTGATCGGATATCAGTAAATGTTCGATCGGTGACTATTTAACTTTCACTTTTGTAAAAAATTCTTCTACAATTGTATCGTTTCCAAAAAAATGCAGTCCGAAAACATAGTTACCGATGTCCGATCAACCTGAATTTATTATGGAATACATACTCGACGAGACGAATAAAATGAATGGTTGAGACCAAACAATGAGATCCAGGGTGGGCCCCATAACCATTGGTCAGCTACACGTGATGCACAATGCACGGCACACACCAGCCCATCTGGTTGTACCCCTTGCCTGTCAAGGGGGAGGTCTGGGGTTCGAATCTATGGAGAGACATCGAATCCCCTTTGACTGTTTAACACACTAACTTTTTCATTAACTCCGCTGATGTATATCCTATAACAAAAAAAACAAAAACCCTTTAAGTGGGTTGTCAACGGTAGAATTATGAATAAGTTTAAGGTAAATCATATCGAGCACACGAGATTTTTGCAACAAAGATGTAAGGATGCGAGAGAGATTGCTAGGCTTTCAATGGGTAGTTGGGCACCTTTTTTCTTTTCCAAATGTTGGTATTTGTTGATGCAGAAAGAAGTTGGTGGAAAAATAAGTAGATATATAATCACTAATTCAAACTAAAAATGAAGAAATGCTATATTTATTGTTCGAGTAATAGAACACTAGTAATGTCTGCTAAGAATAGGCAGCGACATGAATATAGCAACATGCATAGTCAGCTCTTTGTATTCTCTCCTCATTTATAGTGAATTCTTTTGCTCTCCCCTCTTCGTAAATTTAAGCTTTGTGCTTGAACGAAACCACGCAAATCTTTGTGTCTTATTTTGATTGTTTGTTGATTGTTTATTCTCTACTTCGTGGTTGTCATAACACATTTGGATACTAGTTCCATTTTCAGCATTGGGTTTTTGTTACCCAGGATTAAATTCACTTTGAATATACCCCCTTACAAACAGCAGAAATCCTATGAATACTCTTTGATAAGCGGATTAAAAATGCAGATAAGTAGTGGATATTCCTATTCAAACAACAATGCCTGATGGTATCCGATCATAAACCGACCAATCGATTCATTTGAGTCCTAAAGGAGAGGAGACGGAGACGGAGACGGAGAAGATGAAAATGTAAAGTTGTTTTTATGAAATTGCAGACATCATTGTTTCAAAAACTTTTTTAGCACCAGAAACATTGTGACAGATAACAGAGATGTAGACCGGAAAACATTACTAGATAATGAGTGTTAAAGAGAAATGAATATAGACAAGAACCTTAATCTTTTTGGCGTATGTAAAACATAGGCCTAACATGCCTTTATATAGGATACAAAACTTAGTGATTAAGGATACTTAACCAACTAGGAAACAAGCATAACAAAAAAACCAGGTCTAACTAGGAAACATGAATAATAAACCAACCAGGAAACATGAATGGTAACCTCTAAAACATGGTACCATAACATTTGGTCTGTACTTCAAGATCCTAAACTTGTGCTCGACTAGACAGCATCGGGACTCGCTTCAATTATGCACAGGGTGCGACAAATGGGGCAAGTGTATCGTTTTGCCAACCAAAGATCAACACATTGAGCATGAAACACATGCTTGCAAACTGGGCACACCCTGCAACGCTCCTCGTGTTGAAAAATATCCAGGCAAATAGCACAAGTCGAGGACCTCGCTAACTCGTGGTCTGGATAATAGATCACTGGCAACTCCTCGAAGAATAAAGGCACAGAACTATCATCCTCTTCTCCGGGATGCATGCACCTAGTCATGATTTGGACAAATAGATAAGAGATTGCAGAGTTTATGAGCATAAGACCAACGATATACATTGTACTATAAGAGGGAAGTCAGTGCAATGCAAAGAACAAGATAACCAGCGAGAGCGAGATGATCATAGTGTGCAATCAGAGAACTTAAAAAGGGAATGAAAAGGAATGGATACTGAGTACTGTTGAAGGAACAAAGAGGAGAACATAGCATTTGCATTGCTTAATTAGATCAAGTTAACACTTTTACCACAGGAGAAAGCTGTGCCTCAACTAGGTGTACTTGTACCAATTGTACCTGAGTTGTGTACTCTTTAGTACAAAAATGTTAGTATTTTATTTGATGGTGTATATTATATATTTATAAATATTTTTTGTTGTATGTTACACAGTTTTTGGGTTAGCTAGGCTAGGACGTTCCTTGGAAGTGAATAGTACACATGGATTTTGAGGATGGCAAACATGTTCTGTAGTGGCCCGGCCCGAATTATGCTTTCCTCAAAGGGCCTAACAGGCTAATGTCCATACTAGCCTCAGTCGCTAAGAGGACTCAATGTTAGGCGGATTCATCACTTAGGTGGACTTGTCGGCTAGGCAGATTTATTGGTCAGGCAGAACTGGGCACTTAATTTGCCGAACCATTTCGGGCCAAGCCGAGCTGACTCTGCCAAACTGATGGGTTCTAGGACACTTGCAATGGGCCGAACCAGTGGGTTTGGACCTAGCCAAGCTGACTCTGCCGAACCGGTGGGTTCTGGGGGCTCAATATCACACGTGTCTGACATATTAGATGTGACGTCAGGCGGCGCGTGTCAGGCGGCATGTTAGGTGGCGTGCTGCAAAAGTCGTGACAAGTGATTGAAGTGACGTCATCCAAAGCGACAGGTGTAAGCGGCGCCCTGTCCAGACCACGTGATGTGCCTTGGAAACCGACGACGCGTGAGGCGCGTGGAAGCTTGGGGCCCAAGCACCCCCTTGCCAATAAAAGGCAGACTCCCCCAACCTGAAGAGCTATGAGTTTTCAGAATGCTCAACCCCCTCTCTCTCTAGAAACTCTAAAGCTCTTGCTTCCTTCATCTTCTTCTTCTTCTGACTTAATCGTCAGAGTGTCTTCCCGGCCGGAACCCCCCGGTCGGTTAGGCGCTAACAATGTTGCTACCTGCACAGGCTAGGTGGAGTCCTCAGGCGATGGCCTCAGGCAAACCGGAGGCTAGGAGAGGGCCTCAAGAGGAAGAACCAGATGAGAGCGCTAGGAGAAGAAGGCTCAAGCGGAGCCCTTGGAGAATCACCTAGGCAAAGGCCCCAAACGACAGGCAAGATCCGTCCTAGCTGGTTGGCTAGGCAAGAGGGCTCAGGCAGAGTGCTTAGGCGAAAGGGCTCAGGCAGAGCGCTCAGGTGAAAGGGCTTAGGTGGAACCTCTATGCGGTTCAAGAGGTTCACCCCAGAATCCACATGTTCTTTTCGTATGGTACACATGTTTTTTGGTTAATTAGCTACGCATTATTGTGCTATCGCTCCATTGCATATTTTTTTAGTGCAGTAATATACTGGCGGAGCTAGAAAATTAGTTCGGTGGGGGCACACATTATTTTTATTTTCTCCTTCAATTCGTAAGGAATATGCATGCTTTCATTCATACTTCAAATATTTTGAACATAAGAAAATAAATTAATAATTTAAGCATTATATCTCCCACTTTCATAAAGACGCTAAAGTGAGTGCGATATAAATGTAATCGGAACTTGATGTTTACTAAAGTTCTAATGTAAACAACCTTGTTGAGATGTTTAAATTTTTGATGGGACAAACTAGAGGAATTTTGTTCAAAAAACTATCAAAATGAGACGTTACCCTAATTTAGAGATCATAAATATGTAAGAGGGGAAAAACTAACAACGTTAATTCCAAACTTTTAATGAGATCAATTCTGCTTACAAAGGGTTAGAGACATCTGCCTCCAGTTGCCAAAGGCCTCTCTGATGCCTAAGTTAGTATGACGAACTAGGAGGAAATCTATTGCAGATGCTTGCAATTACGGAATTACCGCGTACCGGCCTTTCACATTTAGGGTTTATTTGTATTTATGGATGATTGTTTGCTTGTTCTCTGAGCTCCTTTCCTTACTGGGATTCTTCTTCTTTAGGAATCCCTTCCCGCTAGAAGTTCATCCCCATTGGATAACAGAATCTTCGAGGTACTGGATTCCTTACTCGCTAGGAGTTCTTAGCATGCTGAACTCCCTTACTCGTCTGGAGTTCCTTCCCATATTGGAGTCTTACCCTGATTAGGGTATCTCAATCTATTTCCTGATTCGCGGGGATTGTTCTTATCTCGTAAGCATCGTCATTGGGGAATATTCTTGAATATTCCCTTCTCCCTTAACTTGTAAGGTGGTTTAGATTTAGGTTCGGCCTCTGCTCGGCAAACACTATTATAATGCCTGACGAGTTCGTTCACGTTTTGCTCACGTGGCTCTTATTTAGTTACGACCCGCCATTCGAGGCGTTTATACTGATGTGGCAGGTTCTCAGTATACTTCTAGGTCATTTTTAGAGTTTCGGAAAAACACTCCACACAATGTAAATAATTTGAACAGAGTTTATTTAAAACTTTCTAGTGTCCTAGGCAAAAGTATAATTTCCAAGAAATTGAGTGCCGGCTTGGGCCCATACTGGTTCCAATGTGACTCCGCCACTGCATTATGTACAGGGTTGTACGGTAAACCCAACATAGTTATGCATTGTTTGACATTAGTTACGTGCTTAATTTTTGAGGGTTTTTTTTGGCCCGGTAGCATTTGTGTTTGTTTTTTTTTTAACCAAATTCTTTTGCCACATGTGATCAGTTTCTTAGCATACAAAGTAAATTGGCCTAAGCAAGCCGTGGACTAGGTAAAGGAGAACAACAACGTAACACTAAAACCCATGTGCAGTTGTAAAATCTAAGTCTGACTACAATTACTAAAAAACAAGCCAAGTTTTTCTTTTTCTTTTTCTAAGAGGTGGGACATTCTTTTCAAATTGCAACGGTCTATGGCTCTGGACTTGCTCCACATATAGTCTAGGGCTGCAAATGAGCCGAGCCGAGCTTTGTGGTGTTCGAGCTTAGCTTGTTTGCTTAACGAGCCCAAAAATCGAGTTCGAGCTCGAGCTCGGTAGTAAACGAGCCGAGCTCTCATCGAGTCGAGCCAGACTAATTTACTTAACGAGCCTCTTTAAACAAGCCGAGCCTATTAAACGAGCCGAACTTTTGCAAGCCGAGCCGAGCTTTCGCGAGCTGATCAAGCTCGGGTCGTTTAGTAAACGAACCCAAAACTTGAGCTCGACTTGATTAGTAAACTAGCCGAGCCGAGCCGCGAGCTGCTCGAGAGTAGCTCGGCTCATTTGCACCTCTAACTCTTGCTAAAAATGATTAGTTTTCGAAATGGTCCGATGATAACTTGAAGAAAGGGCGGAATTTTTCTTTGATTTTAGTCCAAATATATGTTTTGATGTTCGTATACATATTATGTGTTTTGGTGTTCGTATACGTTTTATGTGTTTTGGTGTTCGTATAATCAAAGGAGTTTATTATGTCAGAGTTACGTGGTTTTTGAAACAATTCATGAAAGTACCGTTGGTTTAAAATTATTTATAAAAAACATATTGTTTTGGAGTTTAAGTGTTCAACCTAACTTTGGACGCTTCTCATCTTGAACCTGAGAAGTAAAGAGAGGTTCTGTTCCCAGACGTTTAGGGCAAAAGTGTCCCAAAGTTGCTAGCATGTCTTGGGAGTTCTTGTCTTTAACATGAGAAGCCACTCTAAGTCCGACCCACGAAGTTATCTTGTGTAGCAATGTTATAAAAACTGGATCGGACCGGCCGGTTCGACTGGCTGAATTGTCACAACCGGCCCATGCTCCAGTCCGGTTCACCCACAAAACCGCCACTTTTTCGACAACCATCGGAATTTTTGAAAACCATTCGCCCAAAGCAATAGAGCCGTCAATTTCCGGGAAGCACTCTATTTTTATAGGCTAAACGTTGCTTCAATTTCTTTTCCTAGCCAATGTGGGACTGGGTGAAAGTGTTGGACAGCTCTCACGAGGAATAGCTCCAACTCCAACTCTTTTTCTTCATCTAGGTAGCTTCTTTTTACACAGGTATTCTATGATTATCGCAATATTAATTACTGTATTTTTTGTTTATTTAAAGCTTTTGATAGAATTATTAATAATTTAAAATAAATTCATGACACTACGGTTCGATTCAGGTTTGACCACAGTTGAACCGGCCAGGATTGCAAAACATTGTTGTTTAGTACTAGGGTACTATATAAGTAGTGTCGGGAGTTAGACTTGCGAAATAGTCATGGTATAATGCTGTCAATCAACAATTGCGTGTCCTTTAAACAATTTATTTTTCTGATGGAAAGTGAATATTACTGATGTTTGGAATAATTTATTATTTTACTTTTTCGTCTCAACGAGATAAGTCAAAAAAATACAAAAAGAAAAAAAAAATGATGTTGAAAAAAATGCAGATAAGAAGACCAAAAACAGTGGAATTTATCTTTTTTGAATTTTTTTTCATCTTCTGTGAGATTTTGTAAGGTGTTTGGACGTAATTTTACTTTTAGATTCCATTGTACCACTCTGAGATGTTTGTCGTCGCCACAAAACAACGGCCAATAGGCCACTCTCATCTGCGACTGCCCTCCCCTAGATTGGGGTCAAGGGTGTGTGCGCTGTGCAGCAATGCACATCATACACATGCTGTGCAACGGTTATAGGGTCCATTCCGGCTCTCATTGTTTGATCCAAACCGTTCATTTGTTTGTCTCGTCGAGCACACAGTCCATGGAAAAATATGGGTTGATCGGATATCGGGTAAATGTCACTGGTGATTATTTAACTTTCAGTTCTGTAAAAGAATCACCTACTACAGTTTCGTTTCAAAAAAAAATGCAGCCTGAAAATATAGTTACCGACAAAGTCAAGGCCAGTTACCTACAAAGTCAAGGCCAGCTCATGGCATAAGCCAATGAAGTCGCCGCTTCGGCCCCCCCAAAAATGTAAAAAATGGGGCCCCCCAAATTTGTTGGCTTCCTATATAGTACGAACTTAATTAGTACATTTACAGCTAAATTAGTGCTAGCAAAGTAATGTTCAAATGATCGATTTAGGAGTATTGTAATGGTTATTTATTTGTGGATGACTAAATGTTTAAATTTGTGTAATGATAAATATTTTGTAATTGTTTTTTATGAAAATTGTTTTGAAAAAAATTATTATGCAAAATATATGAAGGGCCTCATCTAATGAGTCCGTTTCAGGCCTTCCAAAATAATGTGCCGATACTGGACAAAGTGAACTGTTCGTCCCAAACAATGGGACCTAAGATGGGCCCATAACCGCTGCATGTGTGGTGTGCATTGCTACACAACACACACCATTGACGCCCCAGATTAAGATTTTGAAGTCATTCAACCTTAAATAAGAAACGATTGTTTAAATTGGGTTGTCAACAGCAGAATTATTGAATCAACGGAATATAACCAACTCGGCTAGCTCAGTTGGCCAGGTTTCTGTTATCTGACTAGGAGGTTAGGAGTTTGAATCTCCGCGCCTGCGTGTATGTGCTTTTCCTTTCTTTGTTTCTACCCTGTAACGGGTTTATTTCTTGTATTGGTTAAGTTGTTGGACTTGTTTGTCTCATGGACTTTCACATGTAGGTCCTAGGTTGGTACTTTGTACTTCATATGCAGGGCCGGCCCAGGGGTAAGCCCCGCAAGCCCCGCAAGCCCCTGGGCTTGGGCAACCCCGGGATAGGGCAACCAAAAAAAAAAAATCGCAGAAGGCATACATATTATATAGTATAAATTATTCTGGGTTTCATCTCAAAGATGCTGTTGGCTGCGTTGGTCAGAGCATATATGCTAAAGTAATCCAGTTGGGCAGGGTGCAAAGCCCCCTAGACTCTTTTTTGGCCAATTAACAATTTGTTTTGTTTGTTTTTTTAATCTAATTGTAGATAATTATAACTCTTACATCATAAATGTTTATTGGATTGTGTTTTTGGCTAATTAACTTTTTGACTTTTTTTTTATCCATTGTAGATAAAAATGACTTTTTTTTTTATCCATTGTAGATAAAAATAACTCTTACACACCATAAATGTTTATTGGTTTACGACGGTTGATCTATCAGAATTATGCTTTAGCGGTTGTAGAGTTCAAGGTTTCATATCCTTTGCAAATCATATATTTGTTTTTACGAGTGTTCTTTATTCTCTCTTAGTTTATTTTAATTTTACTTCTAACTTTTCAAATCGAGTTTCCAAATAAATATATGTTGATGATAAGTAAACAAAAATAATTTGTTTCTACTCAACAAACTTAAAAAAAAAAAATTAATGGGGTGTGTGTAACATTGAGCCTTTTTTATATAGAAAAAAATGTCCCATTCAAAATTCATAACGTGTTTTTTTTAACTGCAAAATTCATAACGTAGTTGAGCATAAAAAATTTGGTGCAAAACATTCTCATAAGTACATTATTTCCAAAAAAAAAAATGGTGTAATTAATTTCTCATGATTTCCCGAAAGGGCAAGCAATTTGGGACGGAGAAAGTACATAATACTAAGAGGGCAACTAAGCTTGAAGCAGGGCTTGGGCAACTCAAATGTCGGGGCCGGCACTATTTATATGTAATGTAATTGATATCTCTTCTATCGATTGATAAAAAAAAAACAGCAGAATTATGAATAAGTTTAAGGTAATTCATATCGAGCACACGAGATTTTTGCAACCAAAAATACAATGTTTACGGAAAAAAAAAAACTCGAGAAAGGATGGGAGAGAGAATGCTAGCTAGGCTTTCTATGGTTAGTTGGGCACCTCTTTTCTTTTCCAAATGTTGGTTTTTGTTGATGCAGAAGGAAGTTTGATTTCTTGGCCTTTCTGTCTGCAGTTGGTGGAAAAATAAGTAGATAATTAATTCAAACTAAAATTGAAGAAATGCCAACCAATGTCTGCTAAGAAAAGGCTGCGACAGGAATATACCAATAGATATAGCCGGCTCTTTATATTCTCTCATCGTTTAAGCTTTGTACTTGAACGAAACCATGTAAATCTTTGTTTCTTATTTTGATTGGTTGTTGGTTTGTTTATTCTCTACTTTGTTGTTGTCGTAACACATTTAGATACTAGTTCCATTTTCAGCATTGGGTTTTTGTTACCCAGAATTAAACTATTTGGACTGAATTCACCCTGAATTTTATTGATGGTATAAGGCCTAACATGCCTTTATATATGCTACAAAATTTAG
This sequence comes from Gaultheria prostrata, assembly GCA_036023075.1. Classification (NCBI taxonomy): domain Eukaryota; kingdom Viridiplantae; phylum Streptophyta; class Magnoliopsida; order Ericales; family Ericaceae; genus Gaultheria; species Gaultheria prostrata. Next base: position 13,848 of record JAXBDA010002477.1, read on the forward strand.
TGATTAAGGACACTAAATCAACTAGGAAACAAACATAACAAGAAAACCTAGTCTAACTGGGAAACATGAATAATAACCTCTAAAACATGGTAACATAATATTCGGTCCGTACATCAAGAACCTGAACTTGTGTTAGATTAGACAGCATCGGGACTCGCTTCAATTTTGCACGGGGTGCGACAAATTGGGCAAGTGTGTCGTTTCGCCAACCAAAGATCAACGCATTGAGCATGAAACATATGCTTGCAAATTGGGCACACCCTACAACGCTCCTCGTGTTGAAAAATTTCCAGGCAAATAGCACAAGTCAAGGACTTCGCTAACTCGTGGTCTGGACAATAGATCACTGGCAACTCCTCGACGAATAAAGGCACAGAACTATCATCCTCTTCGCCGGGATGCATACACCTAGTCATGAGTTCGACGAGTAGATAAGAGATTGCGGAGTTTATCATCACAAGACCAACGATATACATTGGACTATAAGAGAGAAGAAAGTGCAATACAAAGAACAAAAGAACCAGAGAGAAAGAGAGAGAGAGAGAGAGAGAGAGAGAGAGAGAGAGAGAGAGAGAGAGAGAGAGAGAGAGAGAGATGATCAGGGTGTGAAATCAGAGAACTTAAGAAAACAAAAAGGGAATGAAAAAGTATGGATACTGGGTACTGTTGAAGCAACAAAGAGGAGATCATAGCATTTGCATTGCTTAATTAGATCAAGTTATTTGACCACTTTTACACTAGGAGAAACCTGTGTATCAACTAGGTGTACTTGTAACCACCGAGGCGGTAGCCTGGCTGATAGGCCAATTGGTCTCCACAAAGAAGACTCAGGTTCGAGTCTCGCTCCCGAAGTGGCATTGGGGGGATTTTGGTAGTGCTATAATACTATCAGCTTTGTGCTAAGGACTGAGGTGGTGCTGTGGTGATGACATGTTCTCACGGACAGTAGCTATGGCTCAATCGGACATTCCACAGCGGGTCGGGAGCCTCTATGATCACGCCCAAGGGGAGTTGTTACGCTGGTCACCCCCTCTCACCCTTTTGCAGATCAAAAAAAAAAAAACTAGGTGTACTTGTACTAATTGTACTTGAGTTGTACCCTTTGGTATAAAAATGTTATGTATTTGCCATACATATTCTTTTGTTGTATGTTACGTTTGGTACTCCGTCCGTCCCAAAATTTTTGTCAGGTCCGCAAAACGAGAACTTGAAAATAATACAAAATTTTCAAAAAAAATTCAATTTTTTTTTACAATTCACTAGATATAAACGAGTACTTTTAATTTATGAAAAAGTTTGAAAGTTTTCTTTTAAAAAATTTATTATTTTTAGGTTCTCGTTTTGCGGAGCGGACAAAAATTTTGGGACGGAGGGAGTATTTTTTTTATTGAAAAAACCATGCGTACATTACATGTGTGCACACCATTTGCAGACCACCTCATCCGGACCTTGCAAATGCTCTTTTGAATGTTCTGGATTTGAAATGCACTCTGACTGGTCAAATAGCTCTTTGACCGGTTAGAGTGCATTTCAAATCCAGAACGTCCAAAAAGGCGTTTGGACAGTCCAGATGAGGTGGGGTGCATGTGGCGTGCGCGCGCATAGCATTATTATATTTTTTTTGTTAGCTACGCAAGGACGTTCCTTGGAAGAGAATAGTACGCATGAATTTTGAGGATGCATGGTACACATGTTCGTTTCGTATGGTATGCATATATTATGGTTAATTAGCTACGGACTATTGTGCTATTGCTCCATTACATTTTTTTAGTGCAATTATGCAGTGGCGGAGCTAGAAAACTAGTTTAGCGGAGGCACATATTATTTTTATTTTCTCCTTCAATTCACAAGGAATATGCATATGCTTTTATTCATACTTCAAATATTTTGAACATAATAAAATAAATTAGTAACTTAAACATTACATCACCCACTTTGACAAAGACGCTATAGCTAGTGAGTGCAATATAGATGTAATCGGAACTTGATGTTTACAAAAAAAATTCTGTAAACGGTCTTGTCGACATGTTTCAATTATTTTCCCAAAAAAACTATCAAAATGAGATGTTAACCTAATTTAGGGACCAAAAATAAATAAATTTAACAAAGTTTAATCTAAAGACTTTCTTATGTCCGAGGCAAAGTATAATTTCCAAGAAATTGAGTGTGAGTCCGGGTCCATATTGGTTCCAATGTGCCTCCGCCACTGCAGTCATGTATAGGGTTGTACGGCAAACCCAACATAACTATGCATTGTTTGACATTAGTTAGGCATTTAATTTTTTAGTGTTTTTTGCCCGGCAGCATTTTGAGAAAAACTTGGGTGCCAAGCGGGTAGGAGAACACGTGGTGCCGATAGCTCAGATTTCTCCCAGAACCTATCCCTCTCTCTCTCTCTCTCTCTCTCTAAAATCTGAGCCGTCCAAAACACTTTTTCACAGTCGAGATGTGCGACGGGTATCGCCACGTGATTCCCGTCCACCACCCAAGTTTTTCTCGTAGCATTTTTGCGTGTGTATTTTTTAAGCAAACTTTTTTGACGTGTGTTGTCCGGTTCTACTACCATAGCACTTTTACCACATATGATCAGTTTCTAAGCATACAAAGTAGTAAAGTACCATAGGCCTAAGCAAGCTGTTGACGAGCTAAAGCAAAACAACCACCACACTAAAACCCATGTGCAGTTGTAAAATCCAAGTCTGAATACAATTGAAAAACAAGCCAAATTTTTTTAATCCCATCCTAAGAGGTGGGACATTCATTTCAAATTGTAAAGGTCTATGGCTCTGTAATTACTCCACATATAGTCTTGCTAAAAATAATTAGTTTTCGAAATAGTTCGATAATAACTTCAAGAGATCGAGTGCCGAACTTTTCGTTTGCTACCGATGGTAGGTCGTCAATTTTAGTCCAACTATCTAATTTATAGAATCGATTCGATATTTGCTAGGTCGAAGTAGTCGGATTGGGCTTGGATGAAGCATGTTCCCGTCAGATTGGGCCCGATGGCATGCGGATGGCCTTAATGTGGCTGCAACAATGGACCGAATAACAAATAATTCTGGAAGATGTTTAAGGACGGTAGAAGTGACCTAACAATAAGGCCTCATATGTGAAACCAAAATACTTAAGCTTAAGTTACTAGTAGTAGCTTTGACGGTTTCTTATATACTAAGGATCACCCATCACCCATGTAGCCTTTTAATGTAGGATGAGGTGTTACAAGTCTACCCTAATATGTATAGGATCGTCGATGATCCAGTTGTCATCGACGCTTATGAAGGAGAGCCTATAGAAGCGGGGTCACCAACAAGGACTACCAGCAGCTATCACTTTGAAGAATCTGGACCATTGATTGCAGAACGCATGGCTGCGATTACTGACTACAGGCCCCCCGAATCCTTACCCAAACTAAAACTTGAAGTTAAAAGGTCCAAATAATCATCAAAATCAAGTTTATTTTGTGCACTAAAAATCAATAACAAAAAAAATGATTCTTTCGCTACAAAAGTTCTGCTTTTGAAGGAAGATAAGCGATACGAAGATTATTTGGTGAAGGCCTCTTGGATGAAGGGAGAAGCGCAATAGCAAAACAAGGAATAAAAGGGAGAAGGAAAAAAGTTCCGTTGCCGGGAATCGAACCCGGGTCTCCTGGGTGAAAGCCAGATATCCTAACCGCTGGACGACAACGGATTTCTGAAGAGATTTAGATATTTAAAATATTAATACCTTCATCTAGATATTGCTAGTACGTTTCCCATTCCTCTCTCTCTCTCTCTCTCTCTCTTACTTTTTAAATTCAAAACTGGTCTAGGTCATGCCAACTGGGTTTTGCCCCATCAATAAACGATCCTCCGCTAGGGATCCTTTCGGCTAACTTTTAAGTGTATTTTTGTTATCATTTTTTGGTTGTTTTCTCTTAATTCTGGTTAAATTTTGATCAGATTTTTACATTACATCGTTTGTCTTGACAAGAGGAATCGAAACGATAGTCTCAATAATTACTTCCACCACTAAGACATGGTTACAAAACAAATATTCGACCAAAACATCAAGAGAGTGACATTTCTTTATAGCGACGGAGAAAATAAATTCGCAAAAGTACAATAACGAGAAATTAAAGACGAAACACAAAATAGGACATTTTTTTTTTTGGCGGCACTAACATGGACCACATGGTTACAATATACTCTCTTTGTTCCATAAAGTTCGTCCACTACGAAAATGTATAATTGTTGGATAAAAAAATAAAATACTTCCATTCATAAATTTTTGAAATTTTATGCACCAAATTATAGAACTAATCGATATCTTTAATCGGGTGCCAAAAAATTCGGAAAATTATGTCCAAAATGACTTAACTTTTTAATCCAAAAATTACACATATTTTCGAAGTGGACCAACTTTTTGAGAGGAACGGAGTAATTACTGATCCCAAAAGAATTAAAAATAGTGACATTTTCTGTAACCTACAACGGCTAGAAAGTAGGAAACTCAACACTTGAACCACATTTTCCACTATTGGGCATAACTGGGCACTGGATAATGTTTGATCCAGAAGTGTCGACACAAATGTAAACTTGGTATAATTGGCTATTCCCGGATGCATCAACATTGCACTCTATCCATGGAGTGGACCCAATTGCTTGATTTATTGCTCCTTGAATGCTGCTTGTGCTATAAGACCCTCCATCTGGGTTAATTCCTGTCTCAGTTGCCAAACACCAAATTCTTTTAGGGTTCGTTTGATCAAAGTGAAAATTACAGAAAATATAAGAAAGAGAAAAATTTAATGCTTTTCTGTTGTTTGATTAGCATGAAAATAGAAGAAATTAAGTGCATAGCTTTCACTTTCTTGTTAAAAACACAAGGAAATTTTATTTTCTTGTTGAAAGTTCCTGTCAGAGCCCATTTTGGGCTGGTAAAGTCCCACATCGGGAAATTAGGAAAAAGTGGATGCGATATATAACTGTATCGCCACCGGCTACTGTATAACTTGAGGTTAACCTTTTGAGCCATGTGGATAGACAAAAAGTTAGCAGGTCAGCTGAGACGGGTTGTTACAGTTCCCACCTCTTATTGCAATTTCCCGTGTTGCCCATAACCTTTATTTTCTTTATCATGATCCATATTATATGTACGGCGGACAAGTTAGTAACTATAAATATTTTAATTTCTTGCATGATTCATTCCAAAGTTTTCATTTTAATCAAACGAATTAGAAGAAAATAAATTTTCTTTTCACTTTATTTTCTTCACTCTCTCTCATTTTCACTTTCCATCCTAATTTTCTTTCATATCAAACTGACCATTAGGCTCCATGCCTCCATTCATCACTTGGCAAGAAATTAATGCAGGAAAATAATTCTTGAGAAAATTAAAGAGAAAGTGAAGTAAAAAACAGAGGAAATTTTCCTTTTATGCATTTATTTGATCAAAGCAATTTAGAAGAAATTTAAAACTTCGTAATTTATATATTTTGTAGAAACCAGTGTAAAAAAATCTTGTATTTTTTGCGTGACGAGTTTTGATTACCTGCTCCCTGCAGAATTTGAAGTAGGTCTACTTGTGCTTTTAAATTGAGAGCCAATTGGAAGTACCCATGCTGGTCAAATATGGACTCAGAGCATGTCCCATGTTTATCCCATTCGTGTGACCAAAACGACGATCCATCGCCACTCGGGCATGCCAGTGTTGGCCAACTCCTCTGCAGACTGCTGATCAAGTCGGAAATCTAAAATGGTGAAATTCATGGAACTTGTATTAGTACCAGATTTTACGTCCGTTGTCAGGACAGGTCCAGGATTTTCATCCAGCGCTGACAAAAATACATAGCGTGTCTATTGTATGCAAAAAAAAAAAACACAAAAATGCTCTGACTAGGCAAAAGAGATTTTATGTCCGTTAATGTTTAAAGTGGTTATTCGTCGAAATATTTGTGCTAACATATTATGGAATCGCGTTTTAAGCTAATGAAGGACCTTGGATTTATCAAAAGGGTTGCTAGGATCGCAGTTTGATGGGTAAGAGCCGTCGTCGTTATTTGGCCAAAGTCCGTGGATACCGAAATCTGACTTTGGTTTTCCCGTGGTGGGATAGCAGCAGCTTTGTTGTGTGTCGCAATATGATCCAGGCCACTGCACAATAATCATGGAAAAAACATGTAAAGAAACTCTGCATAAATTGAGGCTCTGTTTGTTTAGACGAAAATTATTTTTCACAGGAGAACGTTTTTCATGTAAAAGATTTTTCACAAAAATGTTCATTTTTTATTTTTTTTTCATTTGGTTGACATGAGTCACATGACAGCAGAGTTCTTCTTTTTTTACCGTCTTCGATGGAAATCATTTTTCCTAAAATGGCATTTTACATAATTTTGTCCAACTAAACACCCAAAATAGGAAAATATTTTACATTCAAACAAACGGTGCCTCAGAGTAGAGTATTTGATGTGGTTACGATAAAGAAGAATCACCCACCTGTTGGACAAAGTAGAAGAAATCAAAGCCTTGAGCAAGGCAACAAACTAATAGGCATTGTACAATCAATAGCTTAAACACTATTGAATTCTCGAATTTCATCTTCAATTCTCTCTTTTCTCTAACTGATGGAGTATAATATAAACATACAATTGTGTTCAGAGCTGTATTTATAACGCCAAATAGATCCATGTAAACGGATTGAAATGTCGGCTTGAGTATATTGATTGTGTCTTTTTTATCTGCGAGATAAGAGCATATATTTAGTATCTTTTTTTTTTTAATCTGTGAAATAGGAGAATTTTTTTACTTCTAAAAAAATATGACATTTTCTCCCACACTAGAACCCTTGAGGCCTTGACCATGATCTATTCAAAAAAAAAAATTCGTGAAATAGACTGTGATTGGTAACTTGTTGGCTAGCACTCTAATCCGATTATTTTTTATGATCCGGTTATCAATAAGAAAAAAAAAGAGAGTACTTCCTCCGTTCCAAAATAAGTGTTTCTTTTTGGACTGTGTGTCATTTTCAACGGCTTATATATTTTAATGTGAACCTCAAAATATATGCATTAAGATCTTGTTTGATAGATTGTAATTAATTCTATTATTCAAAATTTTCATAAATTAAAATATATAAGCCGTTGAAAGTGATACGCAGTCCCAAAAGAGACATTTATTTTGAAACGGAGGGAGTATTTGAGATTCGGATATCCTGGGGATGATAGATGTTTATATTGTTTGTGACATTGTCCATTATTGTATTATATTCATATTAGTGTTTGTATCAAAATTGACCCACTATTGTTTATCAGAATGTTCATCGAATCATTGTATACATATATTAGTGTTTGTGTCGACATTGACTTGCTCTTGAGATGGTGCTAGGGCAATGATGATGATGCAACAATCCATAGAGAGTTCAGCTATGGATTTTATTGATTTCGCCGTGTTAGTAGACGGTGGAATTGTTCTTCCAAGATTAGATGAGATGTGGGTGCTGGCTTTTCTTTTTTTGTTTCTTTTTTTGTTGAAAGAGAGAGAATTCATTTCACGAGAAATGCTATTACAAAGTACCAGATATAAGGACAACAGAATAAAAATGTAATATACAGACGAGAAGAACATAAAACAAATGAGGATGATGCAAGGCGTTGATATAACCTATTACCTAGGTCACTCCACAACTACACATGTTTGTAGGGGGCACGATTAAGTATATAGACACCACATAAGTGTATGATTTTGGAGTACCATGTGACGATGCTCCCCGATTACTAAATAATTATTTGAGTTTTTTTTATGGCTCTTTGGGACTACGTGACGATGTTTCCGGACTACTAAATAATTACTCGGATTTTTTTTGGCTCTTCGACGACAGTCGAGAGATTATTCTCTACCTTTTCCTCTCTTCTGGGATTAAAAGTGGAACGTGACTATTACAGGATGTACTTATTTCGTATAAGGAACTGGATCATCTCCAATCCTATAAATGGACTCAACGGTCAAGTTTCGCCCTTTTCTGGTCCATATCAATGATCCAAACTGATTACTCCCTCTGTCCCAATTTGCTTGTCCCTTTTGGGGAAGTGAGTTTTTAAATGGTGTGAAAACTTTGTATTGTCTTTTCTATTTTGCCCCTAAGTCCAGTCAAAATTACTGTGGCCAATTTGTGAGGCTAATTTTTTATATGAAACTCAAAACATATGCAATATGGATCTTGTTTGATAGATATCAATTAGTTTTATTATACAAAATTTTCATAATCACAAGAACCGTTATAAAAGAAAAGATAATGGCCAAACAAATTGAGATGGAAAAAATACTTTTTAAGGGTAAAACTGGAAAGTGACCATATTTTGATGGATGTTTTTAGAAATGGGACAAATTTTTTTGGACATCCCAAAATGGAAAGAAGGATCAGCAATTTGGGACGGAGGGAGTACTTTTTAGATTCATTAGATTACGATGAGAAATATTCCACGTCAAAATAAAGTTGATGGGATACCACCTGAAATGATTTCGATCCTTGTTTCCCTCTCTTTCTTGGGTAACATAAATGCGTGTTAAAAAAATCAAATGATATCCGATCAACTTATATTTGGTATGGCATATATTTTCAACGTGTTCTAAAAAATGAATGGTTTCAATTATTGACGTGAGCCAAGAAAGGACCCAATAAGGACCGAAACTGGACCTTACAGGCCATTTATAGTTATAGGACTTGAGACATCCAATTCCTTCACAAAGAAGGTAAGGTGGAGGCGGTCACCTTCACGTGTGAGAAAGCATTCTGTCTCCGTCTCCACTCTCCTCATACGGGTTTCTTTTCCTTGCCTTTTGCGAGTGCAATTTTTTTTACTTTCCCTAAAAGAGGGTTAACAAAATCCTCCCTTCTATTGGTTGAAATGGTGAACAAAACTTGCACTCGCCTTTTGGGGGTTGGATTTTTTTTGCATTGGATGTTAGGAAGGTTTAGGCTCTGTTTGGATCTTAGGGAAAGCCGTGGAAAGGAAGAGAAAATATACAAATTCCTATTTGACTTTCCTCCCATTTTCTCTTTAATTTCCCCTCTAATTTCCTTGTCAATTATTTTTCCTTCTTTTCTCTTTCTTTCCCTAAGTTCCAAACAAAGCCTGTAGTTCCGAGTCTTACGACGGATGTTGAGCACTGTCTCTATAAGAATTCGAACTCAGGATCTTTCCCGTAGAGCATCTCTAGCCCTTACTCAAATTTAAATACCCAAATTTGAGTAAAAGTTTCATTTGGTAGAATACTTCAATAGGCAAATTCAAATCTAAGCATAAATTTGAGTAAATGCTTCACTAATGGCATATCCGTAAATTTGTGAGGGAGAAAATTACATTAAAAAAATATGAGTAAAGATTTTTTTTTCTTGTCACACGGAATACATTAGTGGGGGTTAGCGGAGGAGTACTGAGTTAGTCCACGGAGGTCCAGAAGCTTTCCATAGCCTTGGACCCCAACCGCCTCAACTGAGGCTCGAAATACACCAATTGGCTATGAGTGGAGAGGCCGCCAAGGCTCATATACTAGTTTTCGAGGTGATAATTAACCGATGTGGGACAAATTCCAACATTCCCCTGCACGTGCGAATCAGTGCGACCCCTGATTCGCACGTGGAGAGTTGAACAAAGGATCCAAAACATACGGATCACAACAGAACAAAGTGCAACTATGGCACAACCAAATGGAAAAAACCTCAAAAAACCTAGCTCTCATACCATGTTAAAGCATCCAACTTAAAACGAAGTCTCCCTTGATTTGGTTAAAAATTTGAGTAAACTCAATTTGATATGTTTGAAACTCTGAGGCAAAGGGCTGGAGTGAGATTTTGGAGGATATAGGGGGTTTTACGTACTCTGAATTTGGTTCTGAATTTAAAATTGAGTAAGAGGTCGAGATAGTTTTAGAGGGAGAATGATGAATTAGCAACCACACCAGCCCTGGTATTCCAATACAGAGTGGTGTCCCAAGAGATTTGGTTGGACATCAAGGACTTATGGCCGCTTAATGTTACATAAATAATAAATTCCAAGACCAATAATGTTAGGCCAGAAGGTATACATTAACAACTTGTCAGAGAGAAAATAAATCCCCAAAAAAACTTAAAACTCATTCAAATAAGTAGCCAAATTTACATAGAAATTAGAAGTTTCAACTACGGATATGCGACGTTAAAACAAGCATAAAAGACCGTGCAACAGAATCCCTTTACAGTTATATAAAGGAGAGGGAACAACTCAAATTCCTCTGCATGTGCCAAATCTCTCTTTTCTTGTATATACCTTACCCTAGAACTGAAGAATAAGAACAGTACCGTACACTCACCACCATTAGGATTGCTATTGAAGATGGGTTTCCAATACCTCCCTCATGTACTTCAACCCGGGTAATTGCAACCGTTATAACCTACACGACGAAAGATGGAGGAAAAAAAAAATGAGAGTTAGGCAATACAAATTGGGGGCACAAATAATGTGAGTAGGCTACTACCGAAAATTTATCTAAACCAACAATGAGTTGGCTAGAATAAGGTTTTTGGCGCGTTAACTACTTTAGGGAATACAAGTGATGGCACAAGTAAACTCAAATAAGCTCTTGTTCAGAGATCTCCAGTACAATTAGGATTTGGCGAGTTCCATTGACATTTGACATTTACGTGTACGTAGCAGATGCTTGCAGAAGTTGCAAGAAACGTATTGGGATTATATTCTCCTTTAATCTTTCTATAAGATGGCAAAACCCAAGGAGATGGATACAATACGCACCATTAAAAGTGTGTACCATATGCACCTATTGTATAGTCCATATTGTGTCACATGACAATCGTAATATTCTTTAATGTCTCGTAACTTTTATATTAAAAACTTGTAACCTTTCAAAAATATGATTCATAACATTTTTTCTAAGATTCATAACATTTTTATGCGTCTCGTAACTTTTATACAAAAAAATCGTAACTTTTATACCAAAAAATCGTAACTTTTTATTCACAAGAGGTAATCGATTCGTAACATTTTTAGGGGTGTGTATGATACACCCCTAAACAAAGAGAGGCTAAGATGGTTTGAATAGTTTTCAATAAACAACCAAGGCCATAGAAGGTAGCTCCCTTCCCTTAACATGATGCTAATAAGTTTTATAGAATAAGTTCGTTAACACGTGAGAGTGGTTTTACGTTCTTACCCTGACGAATAATCTGTGTAAATGAAAAAGTAGTAAAGTCTATCTTTTTTGGGGTAATTATGGAAATGACTTTTGTGATGGAGCTTCGCAAAAGTGTATACACGAAGTGGGTAGCCCCTTTCTATATTAGAATAGATGGTGAAAAATCATCCTCATGAATCATACGGGAAAAAAAGTTTTATTTTTCCAGTGTCCAGCCTCAATGGAATGGTGGGGGGGCTAGTAGGGGCAGTCGCCCCTACAAGGAAAAAAAAACCTCTAGTATATAGGGAAAAAAAATTCAAAAAATTTCCTGCGAATTATATAGGTTCGCCCCATGCGTAGTGAAATTCTTGACTCCGTCCCTGATGGTGTGCAAGAACAACAAACCAGGGGATAGATGTCATTGCACCAACTAACCTATGTTGCAATCTCTCGAATAGAGAATCACGATATCGATTTAAAGATATTGATAGGTTTGAAAAGATGGAGGAAACTTACTAGGATTGTTGGTTGTGAGTGTGGCCGTTTGAGAGAAGTCACAGTTCCATGGATTCTTTTCAGATTTTTGGTAGAGAAGATTCATGGCAAAAGCAGCATGCGATGCCAAGGTGTTTGGTTCAAAACAAGCTCCACCTGGTTGGATCGGACTGCAATCAATCCCTTGTTGGCCACAAACGTAATCCAAATTTGCTTGCAATTGGACCTCTGAAACCCCTCCCTTTGGTAGACACCAAACAGGTTTCTTCGCCGTTGGAGACGGAGTCACTGGAGTTTTTGGTGTCGATGGAGTCTTAAAACAACACAAATGATGTTAATCAAGTGAATTGGTAGCATGCCAACACGAACAAATTAAACAATGAACGGTAGAAACAGAGTTCCAGTATGGAATTTGCCTATAGAATGATACGTATTTTGTTGTCCTTCAATTCAAAACAAGAATCCATAATTCTGCCCTATATGATTTAATAGGAGTAACTATCAATTCCACATCAATTTGGTTCTGTTATCTGTAGAAAATTAGTTCCTAAATCGTCATGAAAAAACTATTCTCAAATACCCAAACCAAACCACACTTAGCCTTAAGTCCCAAGGGCATCCATTTTCTTCGTTCAGCTCGAGGACATCGTGTTCCGTAACAAAATGTCGATGTAATTTGTGGCAGTCCAACCACAATGAGCCAGGTAGCTCTTCCACATATGATCATATATTTTCAGTGAAAGGTGCATTGAACTGACCTTAGTTGAGAAAGCATATCAGTTAGGCATAAATTTTCCAAAAGGAATTTATGATTTTGAGGACACTTTCTGGACCTCCAATCACACCGGATCTAAGTGATCTATACCTGGGGAAAAGGGTACCCATTCTTTTAGAGATGCTCTTCCATTATTAACCCAAGTCTCCTTTAATGAGAATCTGGTTCCATGGTGCAGCTTGTTTCCATAATTGATAGACCAATGTGACTAACCTTTTAGATTGGAAACATGATTATTCTCAACTTTGGTGTTGAGGGTTGAAAACCGAAATCATTTTAGAATTATGGAAACCATTATACCACGTACCCGAGCTAAGGTCGCAAATGTTTTCCTCCATTCGCAGCCGTGTGTTAAAAAAGTGAGCCACGAGTTTAAATGTAATGGTTTCATCAAATTAAAAAAAAAAAAAATCCTCGAGGCCCATTTTACCACGTGGTGTAACGTTTTCATGAAATTACTTCCTTCTTTTGGGAGCAGTTTTAATACTAAACCCATTTGTAGTTTCGTTGGTTCGTTGTGGTCCACCCTTCCCGCCAATGAATCAAAAGAGGAGGGGAACCATCATTTGCAGCTGCGTATTTGAGGTTCCTGTCTTGTGCTATTTATTTGCGTATTGATGAGTAACATGATTTTCTTCGTATGGGATCATAGGCTAAAAATTCCATCAGATGTGTTAAAAAATGGAGAATGAGCAAAAAAAAACTAGGTTAAAAGTTGTTGCCAAGTAGGGTTGCTAGGCAAAATTGATAATGCATTCAATTAGTAAAAATAGTCAAATCTACTTTTAAAGAAATCTCCGCACCTGGGTTGTCTTGGAAAGCCCATTGTCATAGGTCATGGTCAAATCAGGCTTGAAAAGCCCGAATGATCGTTCAGAAGCTGGTCCCGGCTTTAAGTCCTCATCATATAGAGCAAACAGATACGTATCCACGGATTTCCCAGGCATCAACGGTGTCCCAACCATCGACCTAAGGTGTGCAATTAAGTTCCTAGTGTAAGCCCTGGCATTCTCCATGCTCGGACCGACCTCGTTGGCGTCCCCTTTGTATGGCCATCCTGTCTCAGCCACTACTATCTCAACGCCTTTGAAGCCCATCGAGTTCAATGCTGCTCGAACTGCATCCACCTACATTAACAATCGAACGGCTCCATAGTATGCCAAGATTGTCTACAAATTATTTGACCTAATTAAAGCTACGGACATGGAATTGCTTTCAAACAAAGTCAGCAAACAAGTTCCTTTAGGAATCATAGAATCGGAATACAACACAAGTACACAGAGCACTTCATAAGTTTGATATATATTACACCATATAGTTTATGGACGCAATGTAGTTTGGAGGTTACGTTATGGGTTGGACTCCTATGGATATGATATCTCCCTTATTGTTCTAACCTCTACCAGCATACTACTTTCCCAAATGATAAAATCAGAGAAAATCAACATTTGCTAAAATCAACAGTATTTTTAGCAAATGAAACTCCCCGATGCTATCTTTCATAAAAACCAACTAAATTTTCAGCATGTTGTGAACATTAAAAGCCAAAAACAGATACAAAGAAGATACAACCAGGCCACCATCTCGAATTTCTTGGAACTGAATTGCATTGCAACACTTCTAAACAGAAGCACCGATTGAATATAATCACGATAGAGAAAATGACTTATTCATGCTAACCTGGGCGTCAAACATGTTAGTGTACTTGATATTAGTGCCCGAGTCGACTCGTCCTGCGTTAGGTTGAAACAAACAAAATGCTAGTGTCTCTGGCCTTGGATCGAAATGGTATGCAAAATAAGGGTAAGGATTGACTGGGAAAGGTGATCCGGTTGCACTGTTGAACTCCAACAATCCTTTCAATAAATCAGCAAAATTCGGATCGAAGCTTCCAGAAGAGGGAGGCTCAGATTGCTTCAACACCGCCATTGAATGAACCGTGGAGACCTTAATCTTTCCACCTAACCAATGGTAGAAGTAGCAAATTTGGTTAGTGAAGGCAAAACTTTTCCATAATTATTCACAAAGTCTCTTCATATCGAGGGAATATCTTTTTAGGGAAAACGCAAAGTAAAAATAGAAAAAGAAAAAATCTATCCAAAGCCCTTAGGATGGTGGATAATGTACAAAAAAGTACTTGCTTTCGAGTTTTTTTTTTGGATATCCGTGAAAGTGTATTGATATTTGTGAGATGATTATTCAATTTTAACTTGTTTGGCATTATTTCCATGTTATCGACAGCCTAATGGGCAGTGTGGTGGTTTGCAAGGCCCGAACAAGTCAAAAAACTCAAAGGGTGGCAACCAAGGACCTCTGTGATAAAAAGGACCTATTTGGTTTGACATCTTATTTATTTTTTTGAGCCCCGACAATTGTGAAAGATGAACCAACAAATGTAGAAATTCTTTAAAAAAATAACAGTATAGAATGGATGGAATTTTCATAACAGTTTCAATTTCAATGGGGGCAATTTGACATCTCACAACTAATTGAGACAAGTAGAAAAGAAATTCTATAATCGAAAGTAGAAGTGTAAAATGGCACCTAAAGATGCTGAATTGAGGGCGTTTTGGAGGTTTTGCATGGCCGGCAAAAGCTGATTCATCAGATTCCGGTCACCGGAGAGCAAGACCTCATTGCCAACGCTAATGAGAATAATCTTGCTGGCAGGGTAGAACGGAATCACATTGGAGTTTATCCAATTCTTGGCAAAGTTGGGATCGGAGGCCATGGCCGGAATGTCCCCGTTCGCCGCTCCGATAACGATTCCGATGCCCGTATTCGCTAGTGCCTTGATGATAGCAGGATCAGCTCCGTAGAGCCTAACCTTTTCGATTGAGGTGGATTGGAGTAGCTTGGCTGTTGCCTCTGGTGGCGGGAGGTTGTCGGCAACTTGACCGTAGTTCACCCCAATGAATGGGTCTGATTCTGCAAGTAGAGAGGAGTTTTTGTTCTCAATTCAAGAAGCAATCCAAAGAACAGAACATACGAGTGGCTCAACTTTTATGAAAAAAAATCAAGGATTGGTTCTACTTAACAAAGATTACAAATGTCAACTCTTAGACCAGCTCACAACCTCCTCCCAATCCTTCTTGTTTTTTGGGTTTACGAAGTTTGATTCGATTTTAATTTATCACTTCGCGGGCAATTTTGTCGCAAACTATGTAGGGATAATATATTACGGTGATTGGGATTCAAATTACATATATAGATTTTTGATATACGCAAAAGCCATTGTAATCTGTATCACTCTTCTTCATTTGATAAAAACTAAAAAACTGATGTGAAATATGAATGTACCTAATTATCTCATCCCAAAAACCATGATGAAACCATCTTCGTGTCGTGTCGTGTTTTTTTTTTTTCTTCCCTCAATTATTCTTCTATCATTATTGAATGCAATTGTGTGTGATTTCGGATCAAATCCGCAACTGTTCTGCCACACTATCAGCTTCAGCAATTGAAAAGACACTTTCAATAAATTTACCAAAAAAAAAAAAAAACCATTTCAATACATCTAAGCGTTCATTAACATACGAAGTACCTCACAAATTCTTCCTCAAATTACAAATACAAATCAATACGTAAAAAAAATATAAAGCGCTTATTTTTAATCCGCAAAGTACTAAACACCTCAGAAAACACCTAACCCTAGTGGTTAATCGACTTGCCCCGGCGAAACTCACCACCCCAAGGTGGCAGGGTCGGTACCCTCGCCAGCGTTAGTCTAAGGGCCACCTCACCTCACGCAAACGCGAGGAAAGGGATGCATAGTGCTACATTTATACATGCATGCAACTATGCAAGCAAGTCAATAGGATTTCGATTTTACTGAAATCCACTATGAGGAAACAGAGTATACCCCTGAATATAAAATCAAAAACACTAGGACGATCGAATTCCGTAAAGAATTAAGAAAATTATTGATAATTCTTTTTTTGAGAGTTTCTGAAACAAGAAATCTGGAAAAGACCGAAACCGAATCCGAAAGAACAGAACAAAACCGCAATTACGTGCTGGAAAATGCAGAGAAAGCTCAAGAACAAGAGAAGAAACCAGATAATTGAGGACTTACTTGCCAATTGAGCTACGTGCAGGAGTAAGATGAAGAAGAAAGCTGAAATGCAAGGGAGTGTCGCCATTGTTGAATCTCTCTCTCTCTCTCTCTCTCTCTCTCTCTCTCTCTCTCTTGTGATCTATGCTGTATAATTGAAGGAGCCAAGGAGGGGAAATGAGGTGAGAATTTAAAAGGAGGTGAAGGGTTGATGTGCAAAAGTGGAAGGAGAAAACTTTTGGTCGGCGAAACTTTACAGTACACTGTATGGTAGAAGTTTCAGTGCACGTGGGATCACGGTAACTCACTCTGTATGAGTAAACAGTCCGGCTATGGGTACGCACACTCGCATACGCCACATGCGCGAATACATCTTAACCGTTCATTTCAATAAATCGACGGTCCGAATTTTAAATAGACTTAGAATTTAACATCCGGACTGTCGAAAATGCTTTTAAACCGTTAACATGCACCACCGTCCATGCATATAACGCGGGTGTGCGTGCTCATAGGATTTTTTGATGAGTAAACCCTAGAACTTTTATGTTTGGTCGTACTTTTTTAGCCTAGGTATACACTATTTTGAAGAGACTTCTCAAATAAACTACCCAATAGTGTGTGATCCCGCGATTAATTTTGAGAATCTACGATGTCCATTTCGTAACTCCAGACGTGAAAATCACTCATAAAAATGGGTGTGAAGCTCACTCTACGTGGTGGTGTATAACTAGAATTGCCTTCTTCATTTTTATGCTATGAGGGTAATTTTTTTCCTTTTTTACACAAAATGTCTAGGCATACAAACACGTTAATCTCTAATCGTCCGATCATATTTTATTGTTAAGATTTTTGCCGTCAGAATATTTCTTTTTAAAAATATATAGAGAATCTTTTCATAACAAATCTACCTCTCCGCCCCTCACTCTTTACGACATGTATTCATATTTAGATGTTACCCTTTTGATCAAATAGGAAAGGAAAATGTCTCTATATTTTAATTGATGCTATATGCAGATTACGTTTGTAAGGTAGAACAAATAATTTATTTAATTTGAGGCTTATTACGTTTCGACATGCCATTCTTTAATTTGAGACTCATTACGTTTCGACATGCCATTGGGCACGGGTATCAACTAATGTTGGTAAATTGGAAGACGCTTTTTCATTTTTCCTTAAGAAATTGGTTTTGTGTTCAAGTTACGTTACTGCCCCTTCTAATAAACGTGCAAGTTTCAGACTTCTATGTGCAGTCTTAAAAGAGACAACACAACAATCAGTCACAACACCGGAAATACTACATGTCTTTATTATTGGTTTTTTTTAGATCACAAGTCTCCATTATTGTTGATATACTACAACTTCTTTCTTTGATCGGCCTGTTGATACTACAACTTCCACAAAAGAAAGAAATTAGTAAAATTCATAACGTTTAGATTCTTTTCAAAGTAAAACGGGAAAATTCTTTATTTTTCCTTTTGGTAATACTGTTTATTTGACAAACCATGTAATTACTTTTTTTGTTTTGTTTATCTGTTAGGGACCCGGGGATCCCGTACAACGGAAGTGCCTACACGGTTATAGTGCACAATCTAAATCGTTCAAGGTGTTTTCAACGGTCCAGATTTCATATATTATCTTACATGTAGGATACTTATTTTATTTGTAAGATAATTTGGACCGGTGAAAACACATTGGACGATCCAGATTGTGCATTAGAACCCTGTAGGGCCCGATTCCGTCTGTCAGAAGTGTCCGACCAACTTACACGCACCTCGACCATGTTCCCTCTTTGATCCTGTCAAACGTAGTGTTCCTAATCATAGGATATATATAGACAAAGTAGCAAAAATCCTTCATCTTATTTGACTTTACTAGTCCAAATTGAAATGAAAGAAACAGTTGTAGGATAGGTTCTTGGTTAATCAAAATAAAATTAATTTTGGAGAGGCAAACAATAGCTAACAATTAATTCAGAGTAAAACAAAAGAACAAAGTGATGGGCCGAAAGTTTAGGCCAAACAAACAGAAAGAAAAAGGCAGTGGTATTCAGTCCACTCCTTAAGATTAATGACCCTTACACACAGTTCTAAGAGAGATGTGCTCGCGAGCACTAGCAAGAACAATGTTCTTGATTTTCCAAAGCTCTCAATCACCTTTCTCTCTTTGGGGTTTCTGTGCCTTAGGGCCGAATCAATCTCTTGGAACTTGTGAAGGAATGTCGTATATTTATAGGGGTCTGCAGCCAATCATTGGGCTGCAGACATTCCCCTTATAATATGACGACACATGCTCTCTCCATGTGCTTGGATCACATGGGTGACACCACTGGCCGTTAGGATATTCCTGGCGGTCTTATCTAGTGCACGCCACGCCATTCACGACGATCCCTAAACCCCTCAAGCCTCCAAGCCACTTACATTTCCCTGTTCCCGTTACAATTGGCATGGTCGCGCCAACACTCCAAATAGGACCCACAAGGACTTTCCTGCCCCTGCCTCGAGGCCAGGGTCACTCGCGAGTCATGATCATAAATACTGGTATCTTTCCTGTCGCGCCCATTCCCTTACAGGTGGGTCGCGATGGCTATATTCCTTGTAGTATAGGGTCCTTTCTCAGGGGATAACCTATACTTGGGTAAATATGCGTTGAATTCCACTTCCCGAGAGATACGCAACTCTCGCGATGGGGCTTCCCATTTTGCTGACTTTTGTTGACTTCTGACGTGTCCATGGCGACATTGACCCGCCACGTGGCAGAGTCTAACAAGTTGGTCAACGGTCCAATTAGTCCATGCGCTGACCTTACCTACAACAACAAACACTTTATTTCATCTCTCTAAAAAAAGAAGAAGAGTACTTGTGTAATAGTAAGAGTAATTCTATATACAATATGTTATACTCCCTCCGTCCCAAAATTTTAGTCCATGTTACTATTCTAACTTGATGAAAAAAGGTTTATATCTTGTAATATATAAGACTTTATATATGCAATAAGGATCTTATATAACAGATCTCAATTAGTTTTATTAAACAAATTTTTTGAAATCTTAAAAAATACTAGTATAAATTGAAAAATATAGACAATTGAAAAAGTGAAAGTGGACTAAAATTTTGGGACGGAGGGAATAGATACATACTACTGAAGTGCATAGAAATAACAAAGTCATCCAGCTGGTCCAAAGGTTTGGTTAGGCCGGTTAGGTTCCTTTTGCACCTCCTTGAGAATTTATTCTTCTAAATGTAGTACTTTATAGCCTTTATAGGTGTGTTAAAAGAACCCACAAAATTTGCACTGTTCTTTCAAAAAAGTAATCCCTTAAAACTAACCATTGGAGAAAAACTTGGCTCCAAATAGGGTACGGTTGACGTGTGTACGAGTGTGCATCTCTACCGTATAAAAGTGTTTTGGACGACCTAGATTTCTTTTTCCTTCTCTCCTCACTCTCCCCTCTTTCTCTCTCTAAAATCTGGACTGTCCAAAACATATTTGGATGGCCGCGATGCACTGGGTACCGCCACGTGGTACTCAGCCGGTGCTCATGTTTTTCTCATTACTTTTGCTTCAGTCTCTTATTGCAGTTTTGTTTTTTTCCTTCTTAATTTTCCTTCACTGTTAAGAAAACACTTTTTCCCCTCTCTCGAGGTTTGAAAACCACAAAGCCAACATATGAAAGGAGGAAAAAGAGGATTCCATGGAATAATTCTTAATTGCACAAGACAGAGAAGCTTCCCCTGTAATTATTGTAGAAGAATTCTCACTTTGGGAACAAAGGCATAATTAAAGGACGAAATACTTTTGAATAAAAGAATAAATGGAGTAGAATAATTGGTTCACAAGTTATCTTTGAAAAACCATTGAAAGCAAAGCTTTTTATGCTGTCCTCCCCTTGTTTTCAGCAGATGGTACAAACTCTATTAAGGTATATGTGAAGCTTGATTCGGCTTGGATTGTTAAATACGATGGAGTAGTCTTGGGGAAGATGGACAACGGTAACGGCGGAGATCCATTCGGTAATTGATTAATTTAATTCATTCAGTACATAGTAAAATTTGTGCGAGTTGAAGATGAATCGAATTGTCGAATCGGAGAATCAAGTAAAAAATTTGTGTCCTACTTTCATGATTGAGTTCTTTGTGTCGAGTTAGGTTAGGAGATTCCACAACACAAACTAGCGACAATGGAACACAGATTAGTGGTCACTTATGATTTCTTAAACAATTAATGTGATAGTGGGTCCCTGAAGCGAAGCACATTCACTACAACCGACATCGTTTTGGGCCTAATTTAGGCACCCACTTTATCCTTTTGCTCGTGTGTCTCTCGCCTAAGGTACGGATGGGTGTCAAGGCTACTTCGAGGTCCCACAAAAATAATCCGAGGCGTTCAATAATTTTTAAACTACATGTCCGAGTAGTCGTTCAAGAAATCAGCTCAATCGAATAATTATAAGCGATTGATATAAATTATCAATTTTATAAATTTTGAAGAAAAGGAACATAATATTCCCGTGATTTGAATCGTAGTTAGTGCAGGGCATACGGAGAAACACATTTATTAAAAAAATTATCCTGATCAGACGTCGATTGGTATCAAGAGGCAAAGATTATTTGAACGATATGAACTGAACAATACCTATCATGGGGATACTGGGCATACAATAGTGACCAACTTTGTAAGGTTTGCAGAAAAAGCTTAAGAGAGTAGAACGGATAGTCAAACAAAAACACAAACATTAATACCAAATCAATTTGAATTGGTTATGTGTGGGTCCGATCTAGGTTGGTTTGAACGCGCGCGATTGTGATGGGTAAATGGCAACGCGAAAAATCTAGACTAAGCTACATTATTTATAGAATAAAATGTCTTAATTAAAAAGACAGCCGTAATTTCAAAGAGGAAAGAAAAAGAAATACTCTGTATAGCCATAAAAATCGGGTTGGTTTGAAAGCGCATGATTGTAACTGGTAAATGTCAACGCGACAATTTATCTTAAAAAGACAAGGCCATGATTTCAAAGAGGTTTCAATGCCCACGATTGTAACCGGTAAATGGCAACGCGACAATTTGTCTTAAAAAGATAGGGGCATAATTTCAAAAAGGATAGAAAAGAAATACTCCACATGCCATAAAAACCGGGTTCGAACGCGTACGATTGTAACCGGTAAATGACAATGTGACAATTCTAGACTAAACTACATTAATTAGAGTATTATTAATAGTACAAAATGTCTTAAAAAAACAGGGCCATAATTCCAAAGAGGATCAAACGAAAAATGCCATAACAACCATCAACGCCGTCTGTGGGAATCGAACCCACGACCACGTGGTTAAAAGCCACGCGCTCTACCAGCTGAGCTAAGACGGCTATGTGCTAAATCATCCGATAATAATTATTTCAATGAGAAAATATCAGAAGGTATGCTTTGCCATTTCTCCCTATCTTGCTCTACGTGAAGATGCCTTTTGTTTCCCCCTGCTTGGAGCTTGGAGAAATGACAAAAACAACAAATATTTGAAGTTTTTTTTTTTTTTTTTTTTCCATTCGATATACATCAGTGGGGGTTAGCGGGGGAGTTAGTGAGTTAGTGTAGAAGGGGTTTAGAAGCTATCCATAACCATAAATCTCACACGTCTCTGCCGAGGCTCGAAGCCTGTTCTCGCTTGTGGGAGAACCAGAAGATAACCGCTAGGCTACAAGCTCTTGGTTAACATATTTGAAGTTCAATAAACCAAGTTTGTTGTGCATGGATGAATCCACTGGATGAGGATGTTCAGAATTACGGATATTATATTTTGTGCATATTTCCATGAACTCCACATTATTAGAGTCCAGACGAGAGGATTTATTCCGGCTTTAATCGGATCTTAACTGATGATTTATAAATTGGTCTTCCAAAATTAGCCTATGCGGTCCAAACATCTTACGTTATAAAAAGATGGACATAAACCGTGGCACGCAAGATGACCTCAAGGTTTTTTCCCCTATTGGGACGAGGTAACAAATTAGTTTATCTAATTGCAGTTCAATATGTCTTATTTATGTATTTCTGGAAAATATTTTCCTGATAACATATTTTTTCGGTGTTTGGTACAACAAAAAAATAGAAGTCAACATAAATTGTTTTCAAAATTAATTAGAAAATCATTTGCAAGAGGCAGAAAATGATTTCCAGATCTAACAGCTGGAAAACATTTTTCTATCAAACGGGCTTTATTTCAGTGCTTTGATAGAGAAAAATATAACCAAACCAAACTGAGCCTATTGGTTGGAAGCGCTTCCAAAAATATTTTATTGGTGATCAAAACATCTCGTTTTCTAGTACAAGTATTTTATTTTAGATATCCTTAGACCTGGTTTGGCTTTAGTTTCTTGTTCGGATTATTGAATTATTAGACAGCCAATAATTAAGTGGTTTCGGCCTAAATATGTTGTTGGACCCAATTCTCTAAATGGATCCGAAGGGGAACGACGACATTTGAATGTAAAATGATGAAAATACCCTTGGAAGTTTGAACGATCCTTTTGGGAGCATGCGTATATCTTAGCAGGGCATTTGTCGTATTCGGGACAATGTCATTTTAGCAATTTATGGAGTATATAAATATCTAATTTTGAGGAAAACATTATTTGCTCAAACGAGGAATAATTCAACCATCTGATTTAGGGTGTATGTATAATTTTGAGGGATATATTATTTGGTCAAACATAAATTAATTTAACCCAAAAGATTGTAGTAATTCATTTATTTTATAAGGAGGCTAATAATCCATTTAGGCAATAATAATTCAATAGAAAAATCTAAGCCAAACCCGGTCTTAGTCTTCTGATTATTCTGCCCAAAATAAACATTAGAATCGAGTAAACGAAAGCTAGTTGGAAACAGAGAATATTAGAAACCGTTCCATTGACTTGGGGTTTTTGAATTTTTGGTTTTTATAGTTGAGAAATGCTAATAACAATCTATTGAGTTGTCGATAAGGGGGGGGGGGAGAGAGAGAGAGAGAGAGAGTTTTAACGCAGCGGAAATTGTGTTTTTTTGTCCACTTCCTCCCTTATTGACAACACAATGAGTTGTTATTAGCATTTTCCTTTATAGGTTATGTATAGGAGGAGAACGTCATGTCTCGTAAAGCGAAAAAAGTTAAAAAGAACGGGGCTTTCTTTTAAACATACTTATTCCATTGTGCTTTTTAACCAGAAATACATGTCACTAATCTCACATTGAGTATATGCGTGCACATATTTTACTTCATCAAGTACTCCATATGTACATTCCCATGTAAAGACATGAACAAGGGAGCATTATATTTTAAATATATGACCGTCATAAGAAAAATAATCTCAGCTTTCTTTTAGATTATAAGAAAAATATCTATATAACTTTCTACCAAGACATGTATAACCAATGCCATTGTTTACTAACACTTGTTCACTTTGTAAGACATCCCTCCATTTACCTAACATTTCCTAGATTTAGAAATAATCTTATCTCACCCTCACTAGAGTTTGGATTCTGGTAGATAAATAACAATAAGGAGTCGCTTTTAGTACTTTTTAGAACATGATACACTAACGATCTACTTGTCCCCGTTGTCCCAGTAAACAAGGTACGATACACAAATGGTTACTAGGTTTGAGAGGCAAATATACTATTCATACTCCAAAATTGGGGCACCCAAATTTATTTGGACAGTTGCTGATAAATAATCTACTCAGGATCTCTTGTGGTTATCGACCGACAAAATTAATTTGGAAATCAGCTACTAATAAATATCATTTGGATGTATGCGTATACCTTCACCGCTCACACAACCCTAACACCTTTTTCATATATCACATGAAATGGATTGCAAGGCATTTGTCGTATTCGGGAGGTCATTTTGGCAAATTAGGGTGTATATAAATATCTAATTTTGAGGGAAATATTATTTGCTCAAACGGGGAATAATTTAACCATCTAATTTAGGGTGTATGTAATTTTGAGGGATATATGATTTGAGCAAACATAAATTAATTTAACCCAAAAGATTGTAGTTCTTTTATTTTATAAGGAAGCTAATAATCCATTTAGGCAATACCAATTCAATAGAAAAATCTAAGCCAAACCCGGTCTTTAGTCTTCTGATTATTCTGCCCAAAAGAAACATTATAATCGAATAAACTGAAGCTAGTTGGAAACAGAGGATATTAGAATAAGGCACCGTTCCATTGACTTGGTTTTTTATGATTTTTTTGGCTTTTATAGTTGAGAAATGCTATTAACAATCTATTGGGTTGTTCATGAGGAAAAAGACCCAAAAAAAAAAAAAAAAACACAGTTTAAACGCATTGAAAACTGTGATTTTTTGTACTCTTTCTCCCTTATTAACAACACAATGGGTTTTTATGTAGCATTTTTTTTTTATAATTTGTATATATGAAGAGAACGACCTGTCTCGTAAAGCGAGAAAAGCTAAAACGAACATGGCCTAATCTTTTAAACATAGTAGTCTTATTCCACTGTGCTTTGCATGATGTCTCGTCCTCATTCAAAAAAAATTCATTTATATCTCAAGGGATTTTTGGAAGACATTTAACCGGAAATATATTAAGAAATATATGTCATTGATCTCACATTGAGTACATGCGTGCACATATTTTACTACAACAAGTACTCCATATGTACATTCCTATATAAAGACATGTATCGAGAGAGCTTTATATTTCAAATTATGACCGTCCACAAAAAAATAATCTCAGCTTTCTATTGGATCGTAAGAAATATATTTGTATAACTTTCTACCAGGATATGTATTGCTAATGCCCTTATTTACCTAAAACTTGTTCACTTTGTAAGACATCACTCAATTTACCTAACATTTCCTAGAGTTTGAAATAATCTTATCTCACCCTCACTCTTGTTTAGATGACTTAGGTGCGATGTTCACTCTGGATTAGATATATTGCTTTCTATTTCACTTCATCAAAATTCTTCGTGATTGAGTTTGGATTCTGGTAGGTAAATAACAACAAGGAGTCACTTTTAGTACTTTTTAGAACATGATACACTAACGGTCTACTTGTCCCTGTTGTCCCGGCAAACAAAGTATGATACGACAAATGGTTGCTAGGTTTGGGAGGCAAATATACTATTCAATCTCCAAAATTGGGGCGCTTAAATCTATTTGGACAGTTGTTGATAAAAAATCTACTCAGGAACTCTCGTGGATATAGAATGACAAAATTAGTTTGGAAATTAGCTAATTAATACTACTCTCGTTAAATATCTTGCGAATAAATCAATATTTTCTAGGAATTGCACTGCTTAACTTCCATAAACACATCAATGATCAGGTCGGGAAATAAACCCTTAGGCTCCAATTTGAAATCTAAAAACCCTAAACCTAGATGATTTAGGTGCGATGTTCGTATATTTTCTCTATCTATTAGAAAAAGAGATTATAAAATAGGCAAACATCTAAAAAATGGCTATTTAGATAATCAATCAAACAAAAAAAAAAAAAACTGTCAATTTTTTTGACTTAATTAATCTTATCTCACGCCTCACTCTAGTTTAGATAAATTAGGTGCGATGTTCATTCTGGTTTAGGTATATTGCTTTCTATTTCACTTCATCAAATTCTTCATGAGTGAGTATAACAACAAGGAGTCGCTTTTAGTACTTTTTAGAACATGATACACTAAGAGCATCACCCGTGGTATACTCAAATATGGATACTCAAATATTGCCACATCACATTTTGACTATTCATTTAATAGGTTTATAAGTTTGAGTTTGTACCCTTCTACAATGATTCATTTGTGTCCATAATAAAAAAAAGTAATACTCACTCTATTTTTATTCATAAAATGGTCATAGTTTTAAATTTGTACATATACTTTTTATAATATTAGTACCATTTAAAAGATATTCACAATATCTTTAAAATGAGATCAATCTTGAACATATTTTGGTAAAGATTAAAAATTGATAATTTCAATTTTTTGAGAGAGTGCAAAAAACTGAGTTTTGAATTAAATATTTGAAAAATGGAGAAGAATGTTATTACTTTTGATAGGATGTGGTCCCCAAAATTTGGTTATTGAGTTTTGGTTATTGAGAAATGTTGTTAACTTTGAGTATCCAAATGCCAAAGTTGAGTATTTGTAAAAAGTGTTGATAACTTTGAGTATTTATCCAAATGCCATTGTGAGCCTCTTTTTGTGTATCAAAATACTCATCTTTAAGTATTTTTGTTTTTGAGTATACCACTAATGATGCTCTAACGATCTACTTGTCCCCGTTGTTCCGGTAAACAAAGTACAATATGGTTGCTCGGTTTGGGAGGCAAATATACTATTCAATCTCCAAAATCAGGGCGCCTAGATTTATTTAGACAGTTGCTGATAAATAATCTACTCAGGATCTCCTGTGCATATGAAAAGGCAAAATTAATGTGGAAATCAGCTAATAAATACTACTCTCGTTAAATATCTTGTGAATAAATCAATATCTTCCCAGAATTGCAGTGTCTAACTTCCATAACCACATATCAATTATCACCATCAGGTAAGGAACATTTGCAAACCGGGGAACATTTGCAATATTCCATAACATGGGTGGTAAGGATTTTATAATTATTCAAACTCACAAGGGGGTTCCAACCGAAAACTCTATTATTCCCACGCGTGAAACACGATAGAACACGTGGCGTTCTTATCTCCTTAAGTCCAGCCACGACCGAGAATATTCTCGAATAAAAATCACCACGGCCTCTCACCTACCCTAGATTTTACCGCGAAAAAAACATTCATCTACGGCCACCATTGGCTCTCAACAAACCGCTCATTCACAACCGTTGGAATATCAAAAAGCGGTTAATAAATAACGCCCACCACTCCCTTTTAAACGTTCTGACCATTTTCGTTCTCTCAACTTCTTCTCTCTCCTCTGTAACCTCTCTCCCCTCCCCTTTTTCCTTAGATCTACTTTTCTTCGTTTCTTGTATCCGTATGAGGTCTTTGAAATGAGATTGATCGATCGACGATCTACGTTTTGATTATGGATTCGAGCGTTTTCGTTGAGCGATTCGCTCTCAATCGTCCTACCAGAAGTTTCTGGTACACGACGCATAGTTCCTTGGAACTTGGCTTCGGATCCTTTATTCCTTGGCTGAATCTGAAATATATGTAGAGGTGCGTGTATAATCTGTTGTAACGCTGTTAATTGCCTGTTTTTTGGTCGTTTTTTGTTTGAAAAACTAACTGGGGTAGTCTATTTTCCTTGTAGATCTACATGCTTGTTCTGATCTCTCGGCCGGCTTTTGTTTGATTTGCTTGATGCGGAATCGTGTTTCGACTTAGAACTTCAATCGGTAAGTGTCAACGCTTCGAAATTTATTCACAGTTTTACCTGCTTCTCTTTTTGTTTTTTTTTAAGATCTGTTAGATACCTCACGATTTCGAAGGATTTACGTTTGACTGCGATTATTCTGTTATGAAACCATTATTTACTTGTTTTTGTTGGTTATTTCACGATCCAAAGGTTTTATGTTTGCCTGCTGTTAATCTGTTATGTAACCATCAGTTACTCGTTTTCGTGCACGGTAGATTGTTGATTAAAACTTCAACTTGTGTAATCGTCTTTAGATTCAAATTGAATGCTCTCGATGCTTCTTTCTGATCTGTTCTACAATTATGATGGATTAACCAGTTTTTTCATTATTTAGTTCAGAATTCCGAAGTTTCTCGCGTCTTAATTCAGAACGAATTATTCCTTGTTTCAAAATTATCTTTTACTTCCTCAGAGATAAAGATGGTCAGTGATATTGAACGCTAGATATTAATTTAGATAAACGAAGAAGGCTGGAAAACATTCTGCTTTCAATATCAAATCGGGACTTTTTGATAGTCAGAACCAAAGTCTATATATACATGGGAGGTTTATATCTCCCTTTTTCC
>JAXBDA010002478.1:0-42252 GCA_036023075.1 Gaultheria prostrata
TAATTTTCTAAGCAATATGGATCTTGTTTGATAGATCTCATTGAAAACTTTAATATGGTGCAAAAAAAATTTGAAAATTATTTTGATAAATACATTATTTTTTAGTTTGAAAATTGCACGTAGTTTCCTAGGGGGCAAACATTTTGGAACGGAGGGAGTATAATTTATTATATATATACTTATTTTCAAAACATGGGTATTATATTTAAATGATTAATTGCCTAAATAATTGTGACTGTTCATAAATTGATGTGTCTATTCATGAATAGGTTTGGTAACCATTCACATATAAGGTTGTGACTATTGGTGAATGGGTGCCTTATCATTTCCTTGATGGAAGGAAATGAAAAGGTGTGTCCGTTGGGAAAGGGTCCCGGCCTATCTATAAAAGGACGCCTGTGACTACCATTAAGTTACACAAAAAAACGATAGAGAGATAGGCCAGAAATGCCTTATCATTTCCTTGATGGAAGGAAATGAAAAGGTGTGTCCGTTGGGAAAGGGTCCCGGCCTATCTATAAAAGGAAGCATGTGACTACCATCAAGTTACACAAAAAAACGATAGAGAGATAGGCCAGAAATTCTTTCCCATTACTCTCCATAAAAGAATTAGTGAGAGTTCGTGTTTGTTCATGTTGATTGATTGGTGTTGATTAAGAGACGATTCATCGGTTCGATTCTGAATTTCACTAGACTTAAACACCATGGCATAAGGTAGTAATTCTTCCGCTGCGTATTTATTTTAGATTCTCCCATGTAGATTTATCACTTATCCGATTGGAGCTAGCTAGTGTTTGTGATGACAGACCCTCACCACGGCATCACCTAGGTATAAGTGGACATAAGTGTGTACCCCCACAATCCCTAACCACTGGCAAAACTCGAAACCAAATCTTCCCTGAGAATATGAGACATTCTGCCCATCAGGCTACCACCATCGGTGGTTATTCGTAAGTGTGTTTATGCAAGTATTCCATTTCAACCAAAAACAAAAATCATAGATTACTAATTTAAAATGGAAGAGAAACCCCATCGTAGCGTCAATTTGCAATGAAACCCGATTGGAAATATAAATCAA
The DNA here is from genome assembly GCA_036023075.1 of Gaultheria prostrata. Taxonomy (NCBI): domain Eukaryota; kingdom Viridiplantae; phylum Streptophyta; class Magnoliopsida; order Ericales; family Ericaceae; genus Gaultheria; species Gaultheria prostrata. Next base: position 1,079 of record JAXBDA010002478.1, read on the forward strand.
GCACTTGCTTGATGCTTCAGCATGTACATCGAAGCCGCCAAGCCGGCATCTCCAAAGTGATTTTTTTTTTTTAGTAGTACCACTGTACCACCACACTCTTGTGGGGCATTGGGGGAGGCTGGCGGGGATTGAACCTGCCACCGCATGAACCGAGTAAAGGCTCCCATCCACTTGGGCTGCCACTCAAGTTCGGCATCTCCAAAGTGATTAGCAGCTCAGTTTCCAACACCGATTGTTGACTTTCCTTGATTAATGGTGCTGTGATAAATCGACAGGTTTCGTTTTCGTGGACTCCTATGTACCATATCTGTCCATATGCTTCTGGTATCATTACTACTTTGACAATTTATAGCTCACAGATTCCGAAAAACAACATACAACTCTCAAAAAAACGTACTCCACTGAGAGAAATGTGACACTCAATTTGGTGGACAACTGGGCATGGTTATGGATTTCCTTAGCTCAAGTCTTTGAACGAGATTGTTTTTCAAGTGTTTTCTTAATAGTGTGATATCGTACTAAAAAATAAATTTATAATAACAAAAAATTAACCCTTATTCGAGAGAGTAATGGGTAAATTTGAGTGTCAATCCGTAAAGATGGATTGACAAAATTACGCTAGTATCTATTGGTTTCCACTTTAATTCGGTAAAAAGAGGATTGGTTTGACTGTTTTTGAAAAGCTAATGGAATTATGAAGGCAAGTAATTAAATTGGTTAACAAACAAGTGAGAGAAAAATCTAGAGTTTCGAATCCACCTCGACCACGTACCTAAACAATGTAATTATCACTCAAATCATGAAAGAATATCGCTAGGGCTTGCAAACCTTCTCAATATTCGTCTAGAAGATAATTGAGTTGTTAACAGGCATAGATTATCTCATAGCACGGACCGTCTCGCTAGCACAATTCGTCTATTTTACGGGCTGTCCATTGCCACGATCCGTCTTACGAGTATAATCAATCTCAATTACCCAAGTACAAACAACGAAAACCATTGACTAACTATGCATTTGAAAGTATGCACACAAATACTCAATATATTGAAATAATTTAAAAAAATCCATTGATCATAATGAAAAGGGTTCTTAGCTAAACAATCGATTCGAATAAGTAAACCTAAAGATTATACATATACAGACTTACATGAGCCGGGGACTTCATTTTGCCCCTAGATGGTGTTTAGCCATGGAGATTGATATGATCGCTTGATTTGAAGAAGAACTTGAAGACTCTATGCATTTCCTTGTGTTTTTCTCTCTAGGTTGCCTCTCATAAAGTTCAAAACCTAGAAAATGTACATAGAGGTCCCTATTGATACCTTAAACCCTAAAAAAAATACATCAAAACGCGTGTTTTCTATCCTGAGTTTGGCCCGATCATCCGTCCGGATCTGTCTAGACAGCTTTTATAGTTTGCAAGGGCTTGGTTCTGTGATGCTTAGCAGGTCCGTCTTTGCGCTCTATGCTCTCATATTAACTCTGAATTGCATCTTTTATGGTTCAACAACCTCTAAGGCCTGCAAACTCAATAAGACCATTAAGACGCACCAAGTAACACTATTAATGGACCATTAAAGCATAAATTAGAGATTAAATGGGTGCTTTTCAGCACCTGTCATCATTTATATATTAATTTGTCATGATGAAAAAACCAACGGGTTATATTTGGATTGGGGAACTCCGTTGTCCATGAGGGATGGCAGGCCTTGCCAACTCCCAATTTGAACCGTCCATCTCGGGAATCAATGGTTCATATATGTTCTGTCAACTATTATCTCTAAGAGTTCTTCTACGAATCTGCAACCATCAACTGCGAATATGGACAGTTCGGATTGATAAGTTCTGTTGTCCCTCAAGGACAACAAAGCCCCCGGGTCCGTTATATTTGTTCATCTATTTTTTCAAGATCAATATATATTTTGATCATGTGGTTATCAATAGTAGACCAATCTAAAGTTTTTCAAATGTGAGCTTCTCCGCAAACGATATAAATGAGCGATTTTGATTATCAGGGTGAGACTTGTGATGGTCAACCAAAACGAACTGCAAAGTGAGCTCCAATTTTCAACTAAAAAAAAAGCTAAGATATTTGCCTTTTCTTTTTCTCTCTTTCATTGGAATTACTTGTGATATTTGTGATGTGATAGTCGATGAGGAGAGAGACAAGTGCGTTTTCAATATCTTCCCACTAACACAAAAATCGTTGATTGCTTCCATTATGAAAAAGGGCCAAAAGTGGAAGTGGAATTGGAGTTTAAGCGTGCCATTTCAACTGGAACAGACCATGGTTTTGCGCTCGTAGTTAACTCCTTACACCATCACCAACTATAGTGAACAAGAATCTGCAGCAGAATTTGGAGTGATAATCTGAAATTTGTATGCACAAATATCGCAAACACACCTAATTTTTAAGTTTTTGAATGATAGGTGAAGAATAGATTTTGCATCAACATAATGTTTGGAGTAAAGTCTGACGAATAAGTTATAGAGTTTGTAACCTGCAGTTTACATTACCAATAGTCGTAATATCCATGTCTAGGTTTTGGTAGTGTAAATCAAACCGAATCAGGCTTCACATATCCAACCATATGCACCCTCCCACTGTGTTGTTACAAGACCACGAAAATTTAATGCATTGTGGTGCTGATTCCTCCCCCCAATACTTGATTTTCATTTTGAACTTTGAACCACTCAGTGAAAGAAAAAGTGTTGATTTGAATGTGACAACTCCTAGTTGTAGCATAAACGTAGTGGTTAGTCTCGTTAGTTGGTGAGTTTGCTCCTCACACAATTGACTAAAGTTCAATTCTTGGATTTACGACGCAAGAGAGTGATATTTTGTGAATACCCCTAGCTTCGGAGGGGGATATATGGATTGCCTTTGGCTCGACCCGGTGTGCGTAGCTAGCTTGGACACTCTAACTATTGTAAAAAAGCGCAAGTGTACTGATAATTTCCGTTAGTGGTAACCAGATGCTGCAAAAATGAATCTATGGTTCAGCTGAATATGGATTCATCAAGATATGATTAGGTTTCTGTCACTATCTTTGAAGCATAATGGAATGAACCATTTTCGAATTCATACTGTGTTTGACTTGTGCTTTCCGACATGGTTCTTGTTGTCTAAAAAAAAGCTGATTTATCAACAAAAACACATGTATATGCAACCCTGCGTACTATTAGTCAGTATATTGGAGGTCTGTGTTCAATTTGCATAGAAGTTTGTGTATTTCTCCGGATTCTATTTGGCGTGATTTAGAATCTCTTGTAGCCCTTGAGAGGTGTTCTTAATTTGTTTATATAAAGTGACCTTTTCACAAAAAAAAAAAAAAAAAAAAAACTCCAAAAAGAAGATGATAAATTTGGGTTTCAATATTCGCATTGAAAAAAATTGGATGAAAAGAAAGAATAAGAAGAAATAACATAACTTTGATCTTGATCGGATAAATAATACTCCTTAAGAAATCCTTAATTTAAGCAACTGCAACAGCAGCAGTAATATTGAATTAATTGTAAAAGTAAATATATATAGAAATTAAAGTAATGGGTGTAGTGATGGTTCTTGGGTGGAATCACTGTTGGGATAAAAAGATGAACAAGAACCTCATCTTAAATTGGGCAAAAAATTACACTGTATAACGTACCAACAACAAATTAATCACCATAGCACGAACCATGAGGAAAGTTGACTGCACACGGGGGATTTTTTGGAGAGCAATGCTATTCATATAATTTTAAAACACAATTTTGGACGTAACTGTGTTCGGATTCATTCGATGCACATGGTCCACATGCATTGAACGGTTGCGAACTCATTTGTTTTTGGAGTTGTATTTTAAAGGTTTTTGCTTAAATTTTTTGTTTTAGGAACTATTCCCTCCGTCCCAATTTGTTTGCTCACTACGAAACTACGTGCAATTTTCAAACTAAAAAATAATGTACTTGCAAAAATAATTTTCTAATCAATGTGGATCTTGTTTGATAGATCTCATTGAAAACTTTAATACGGTGCAAAAAAAATTCAAAAATTATTTTGATAAATATATTAATTTTTAGTTTGAAAATTGCACGTAGTTTCGTAGTGAGCAAATAAATTGGGACAGAGGGAGTAGTATTTTATTTTATTTTTGATACAGTAAAGATCATCCCTCATTTTAATATATATATATTTTTTTGATCGAGCACACTGTATGATATTAATTTAAATTGTATCGTGCATAGACAATAAGATCTTGCAACATGTTAAAGAAGATCGAAAAACTAATTTTTTGATAATAATAAAAAAAAAAAGACAAGGCAGACCAACTTCGTTGGCCACAAAATTTATAATTTTTTAATGTCGCGGATATGACATAAGATATTGCAACTTGCATCTTGTGTGCAATTTATAATATACACATGAGAAACACAAGGACCATTTTCCTATGCAATTAACAAGCCAAATTAATTTGTTTGTCTAAAGTCAAGGTTAATCAGCCATCACCTTACTGGCATGGCCAAATTGCTGCATCTTCTCAAAATCCAATGGGCGAAAGCTACCACACCCACTCATAGGCTAGTATGGGTCTAGATTATATTAATAACAGTCCAGTGACACTTATGTAAAATGAAATTCATTATAGATAGTATTTGGACAAAGTCAAACTAGTTATCTAACTAATATAAAATGAGAAAAATACAAGGTAATCGATATCTTTCACTCCAACTCAGACATTGAGCCTGATGCAAATAGCAGCACTCACAATCTGTCGAAAATTCATACCTAGAATTAACAGTCTCAGAAGAGATAAAATGATAGTCAAAGACAAAAGACAATAAAATACCAGACGATCAGATGGCTCCGACCAAATATAAATGAACCAATGAACTCCCAAAACTTGACAAGCCACCACGTTGCCCCACCAAAAACATCATGTAGCGTTAAAGCACCGTTATCGCATGTATCATTGTAAAGCAACATCTTTGAAAAAATCTGATCTATAGACGAAATATTTGTTCAAAGACAAAACTAACAACTACGCAAAAATGAGAGACATAACTCTCACAGATCAGACAACAAGTTGTTGGTCTGAAAAGACGAGAAAAAAACAAAATGTATAATGCAGTATAGATCGAAGAAGTGGTTTAGAACTGGGACCATGGCCTTCCCCTCTCATCACCGTACGGCCCGTACAATAGTAGTGAAACCCTATGGGAAAGGGAAGGGAAAAGAAAACGTATTTGTGATGGCTAGGGTTTTGAGAGGGGGAGAGGTTGACAGAGAGAAAGATAGTAAAGTTAATTGGATCCTACAGCAACAGGATGTTTAAAAAGTCAGTTATATTAAATAAATTTTTTTGTTTACATTTTAACTATATAAGTACTGTACTTGTTTTTTAACTATTTGTTGGTCAAACATTTATGTGTTCTTTCCTTTTCGGAAAATAACATCCGAAAAAATTGAGTTTTCTAATGATATCTCAAAGTGTCTTTTTTCTCTATTGGCAAAGGAAATTTCATAGATACAAATTTTTTTATTAAAACATGACAAGAAATGCATCGTTTTTAATCATGACAAAAAAAGAAAAAAAGGAGAGGAGGATATTTGTAGGAGATTAAGTTCTTTCTGGATGTTTTGGCCTGTGGGACCCACCGTACTTTCATGGCGTCCGATCAAATTTATTTTTGCATGGATACATTGTTTTACCGGGCTCCACGAGATAAACGATTCAGATTACCGCCATGAACGCACGGTGAGTTATGGAACCCATCTTGTGATATCATATAAATGAATCAAATGATCGAAGCCATTCAATTTTTTTTTAAACATATTTTTAAGAGTCTATAGAAAAATAAACTCATTCAAATCTTAGTAAGAGTTTAATCGATTTTTGTCCATCAATTTGTAGGGGCAAAAATTAAATTATTCTTATTAATACCAAAATGAGTTGATTTCTCGCAAACACCTTTAAATCAAATTTTCAAATCAATTAAACGGCTCTGATCATTACACAAAAGTGGGTACCACACAATTTCGTGTATACATTTGATGCATGCCGAACCAAGTGGTGAGCCCAAAATCATTTTTAGTGCAAATATTATCTTATTTTATTTTTGAACGGTTTTTGGTGCCAATATTGAACACCAACACAATAGTCATTGCTTAGCTTGCTGCCGTCAACTCAACAACTAAAAGACGTTTTGTCCCCTAACGACCCGCATAGAATAACGTGGGAGAATCTTAACCACTCATATTCCGTAGCTCACCATTTTGACTGCCCTTTGTTTTACTTTTTGGATATGTATACTCCCTCCGTCCCCGTAAAAATGGTTTTGAGATGTCTCAAAATGATTGACAATTTTAAAAAATTTAAAAAATGTAATGCTATATTCCCAATTTGCTCCTTCTCTTCTTTTGCTTTAATTAGGTTAGAATTTCAAAAAATATCTCATCAATGGGCAAATTAAATTGGAAAGTTAAAAATAGTAGTGCAAGTAATATTTAAGAGCATGTTTCTTTAATAAGCTGAGTTTTTAACGAGGAACCAATAAAATAGGATAGAGGAAATAATAATTACAAGTAGATCCAGCGGTTGAACAAAGGAGAGTATTTTCTTTCACCTTTTCCCTTTTCTATAGCATCTCTAGAAGTACCAAAAGTTACCTTCAAAATTGTACTCAGTATTTTGTTAGGAGTATCTTTTTACTCCATCCGTCCCGGAAAGTTAGACACTTTCATTATTCCAGCCTTACGAAAAAATTGTCTATATCTTTGAATCCGTAATATTTTATATAAGCAATATGGATCTAGTTTGATAGATTTCAATTAGTTCTTTTAAACAAAGTTTTGAAAATCACAAAAAACATTATGAATTGAAAGATATATGCAATTTATAAATAACACGCAGTCCCAAAAGTGTCTAACTTTAGGGGACGGAAGAAGTACAAATTTGAAGGGTGAGTTAGAAGGCATGCACTGAAACAGAATTTATAAAATTTATTGTTTTTCATACAATATTGATATACAATTATTTATAGATATAACTTATGTATTGTATATGTATGTATTATTTGGATGTACATTATATTCGTTTTGTAGGACTGTTTTTCAATCATCTCTCCTAAAATCAATTTGGACGTACATTATACATGCTTGTAGCATTCCAGCATGACATGTTTAATCGGAGGAGCTCACAGTCGCTTTTCGTTCTAGTTCGTGAAAGTGATTATGGGACAGGGTTATAATGAATTGAGCAATTCACGAGAAGCTCAAAGTTCGATTTTATAAATGCAAATGTCAATTACTAATAATAATTAATTTGTTTACCTCGATCGCCAACTTATAGTTCGATTCAAGCTTTCGCCAACTTTGGTCGTTAATATTTACTACTTATTAAACTCGAACTAAAGAGATTCACAGATTTAAACTAGTTCCTTCTGTGTTCACTAATGGAACCTGGGCTCTGCTGAGCGCAATGCTCAGCAAGCCCTGCCGAGTACATTTCAGTAGTCCAAAAGTATTTTGAACGATCCAGATTTGAAAAGGGATTAAAATACCCAAAATACTCTTCGGCACTTATTAAATATGGGCCGTTCAAAATATATTTGGACGGCTAAAATGTGTTCGGCAAGACCTGCCTTGCACCCATCCCTCAGTAGTCAGTTCTCACTACTGTAAGCCCTGTGACTTGGCTCATTTTAGCGTAGGTTCGGCGTATGTTATACTCCTGCGATTAAAGTAAGAATAATTGATCGAGTAGTACTTATCTTTTTGCCGGGGATTTTCAGTGACCTGTCGGTGGCATTTTGCAGCCATGGAAAAAGGTGACACAAAACAGCAATAGACATTAGAAAAGTCGTACCCCTCAGTGTCTCTGCACATGGATTATAATATGCCAATAACCTATTCTGGTGGAACAAAGCTGGTTTTGTACTTTAAAAGGGATTCAGATCCTCCCCAGTCTTAAAGAGAGACTGAATTCGGGCCGTTTGGCTGCCTCTTTATCAATTTTTTGATTTTTCTTTTTTGCTTTGTGAGTGTTTGGCGCAATTCTGGGAAGTTATTTTTCCCAAAACTCTTTCTTCATTTTTTAAGATAGAAGCAAGAAATCAAAAAGAGGCTGAGCCTTACTTTTCAATTTCTCCACTCACATTCTCCATTTGCAAAATACATTCTTCTCATTTTCCCCAAACACTCTTTCCAAATTCAAAATTCATTTTGATCATAATCCAAAAAGCAAAAAAACCAATAAATTATAAATGAAAAGCTAAAAAGTAGGCTCTCAAATACCCCTCGTTTGATTTCTCAATGTTTGGCTCATCCTAGGTCTTGATGGATGATCGCAGCCGTTTATTTTATAAAACTCATCGAGTACTTCAATTGCATAAAAAATACTCCCTCCGTCCCCTTTTAAGTGTGTTACTTGGGAATTCTGACTATTTTTCTCTCACATCAATTTTTACATCTACTTCCATTTCTTACCCTTATCAATATAATAATATTCACTAATTTTTTAAAAAGAAATCTACTTTTAAGGGCAAAATAGGAAATGTAATAACTAACTTTTCAAAACACACACTTATTAAAGGACAGTCCAAAATGAAATGTACACACTATAAAAGGGACGGAGGGAGTACTGTCATTCAAATACTGAGAAATAATTGTTTGGATCATTTATATTTTGAATAAATGTAATTTATCCATCGTGTATGGTGATTTTTTTTAACATAAACGTGATCTGAGCATGTATTGGTCGATGTCTGATCGATACAAATTTATAGCATAGTTGAACTATTCGATGAGCTCTACATAATAAACAGCTCTAAACATTAATTCAGACCCGGTATGGGACAAAAAAATCGAGAAACTGAATCGTCCAATCCCTCCTTAAAATTGGCGAGGGTTTGGACCAACAAAATTTTGGACGAATTCCGAAAAATTCTAGTAGTAATATGGTTCGATTAGAGCTTCAAATGGCCGGAAAAAGACGCTACAAGTATTATCCTTTCAATCTGATAAAAAAAAAAAAAAAATAGCGTATTATCCTTTCAAGGGTAAAAGAGGGGAAAAAATGAAAAAACTTTGCTTCAAAAAACTAGGGCTAAATTCTAATACGCCCTTTTGGAATGCCAACCATGTGTTCATGGAAAAACACACCATCTTAGCTGTTTGGCACATTATTTGGTTAGTGGATTTGTCCACCAATTGACATCAGTTGGCTGTTAAACTCAAACTGGATCCTACAGATACTTGGAATCAAATTAGACTGTCATGCCTTTAATTAGGAACTCTTGGCCATCTTCCTGTGAGTTTTTTACTAGTACGTTTAGCACAAGTTATCAACAGTAGCACAAGTCTTTTTTAAATGCAAGGTGTTCCGGGCCAGCTTGCATATTTTAAATTAGTTTTTCCAATTGTTTCACATGCATATCCATGGGGGCTAGATGGCTGCTATAAGAATTGCTGACGAAGAAAATTAAATTTAAAAATTTAAGTGAGAACAAATTCCTAAATGTCAAGTCAAGAGTACGTGGCCTTTGACTTAACAGTAGCACAAGTTATTTAACCAACCACTAATGATTCTTGTTTCCTTTTTTTTCTGTTGGTTCTTTGAGCAGGCTTGCTTTTGTTTTGTTATTTTTCTAAAAAGTACTAAGACAGTGCAATATTCCTTGATTTCTAATGTCGAATTGCTTTTACACATGTTGCATTATTATAAAGGAAGGATTAGGTACCATACATAAAAAAAAAATGCTACAGTAAGGCTAAAGAAGCTTCTTTTCAGCACCAACAAAACCACCACTTTTTAGGGTGCTACTCAAAAAGACCCTCCCCCTTTGTTTCTCCCATCTCTTTGGTGCTCCCCCTTCAGGCTTCAGCTATTCCATTTTCATCTCCTCTCCTTCAATCATATATCTTTCAAGGTTTCTGGGTTTGTATTTTGTGCTGTTATATTCTGTTAAAATTTGATGTCTAGGCCACTGGAACAAGATTACATAGGCTTGTCAGAGGCTTCTTCAAAGGATCGAAGCCCTACTGAGAATGAGACGAAAAATGTCCTGAATTTGAAGGAGACTGAGCTGAGACTGGGTTTGCCTGGCTCAGAATCTCCTGAAAGAAAGGCTGGAACTGGGGTTTCTCTATTTGGGAAAGATATGGAGGAAAAAACTACTAATAGGTATTATACCCTTTGTCCTCTGAAGAACTTTGTATCTGGTTCTAAGAGGGGGTTTTCTGATGCCATTGATGGCTCAGGCAAATGGGTTTTCTCTGTTGGATCTGAGGTTGATTTGGGTAAAAATGGTTTGGAGAATAACAACACACACAAACCTTGTTTGGCTGTGAGTAATATGAAAGAAGAGGTTGCTTCTCCTTCTCCAAGGCCTGTTCAAGAGAAGAAGACTCAAGCTTCTCCTGCTGCCAAGTAAGTGTTTTCTCTACTCTTTTCAGTTCGTAATTCTTTTATCCTGCGGTAAATTTTCTCTCTTTGCTTTCATAGTGCTCTGTTTGGTGCTCGGATACTCTTGTTGGTTTTTCTCTCAATTCTCTTTACTGGTCTGTTGCTCCCTTTTTTTTTTTTTTTTTATATAACCGGATGTCCGGACCAGCTTGCGCGTACCACCACTAATTCCGATGGCGCCTAGAGGCTAATTCTGGGCCTCGAGGTAACGACTGGATAGAACCCCAGTGGCCCAAGAGTTTGCTGGCAAGGGGATTCGAACCTGCGACCTTAGTTGGGAGCAAACCCAAGGCCAAGACCACTGTTGCTCCTTTTGCTGCTGTTTTGGTTGCTGAAAAGTGTTGGAAAAGAAATAAGATTGGGGTTTTGATTCATGGAATTTAGTTGTTTTAGGAGCTAATAAAAAATTATGGATCAGATATTTTTGGAGGGATTTATCAAGGCAAAAGGAAAAAGATGGGGAAACCTTATAATGGATTTAGCCTTTTCCTTTCAGGTTCTTTTTTCCCTCCATGAGTTCCTCAATAAATCCTTGATCCAAAACAGCCTTAGTTTTGCTTTCGATCAAGTGATGCCTCTATTGTTTATTGATGTGGATTGTTTTATTCCTCCTTTTTGTATTCCAATTACAACGAGTGGGAATTCATGGTTTTGCTCTTCTAGGCTTCTAGCTCTATCATCACTTTTCTCAAATTATTTACAGGCTATTTTTTCTTTGAAATTCCGGTACCACCGAGCCGTATAATGCATCTATTACTCTGGTCATAATATGTTTTGTCTGTCACAGGGCACAGGTGGTAGGATGGCCTCCAGTTCGATCTTTCCGGAAAAATTCAATGGCCACAAATTTAACAAAGAACTCAGATGATGACGGGAAGTCTGGTTTTGGGTGCCTTTATGTTAAGGTTAGCATGGATGGTGCTCCATACCTAAGGAAGGTTGACCTGAAAACGTACTCCAACTATGTAGAACTCTCATCAGCCCTCGAGAAGATGTTTAGCTGCTTTACAATTGGTACCCTCCCTCTTGAAAGATAAAGAAGTGATTGTTTCTACATGCTATAGAGTATAGATAATTGGTTGATTTTTTTCGGATGAAAATTGTAGTTTGCAATTTTAGCCCATATAAAGCGCACTTGTTTTCTCTCTTTAGCTTGGTTAGTGGGAACGGCTTGCCAGAGATGATATCATTTGTCGTGAATCAAGCTAAATCTTTAGTAAGCTTGTAGTTTCTTCTCATATATTGTCCAAGAGAAATTTTTGGCTGTTTATCTATGTTGGCAGTCCTTATATGCCATTTTGCAGATAAGACATTAGGTTTTGACTCGCAAAATCAACTTAGCTTCTATTTTTTTGTTGTTTTTTGCATTGCGATAATTACTTAGCTACTCATGAGCTAGAAATATACAAATTATCAAATAGACTTTTACTTATAACATATATCGAGATGATTTATGGTGACAATGGTATTCTTTAACGCTTAAGTCCGTAGTCCGAAATTTCGCTTAGTACTATTAGGTAGAGAGAATGATGTATTTCGTTCTTTCTGGCAAACAGGATTAAGTAGCTTCTTTGGTCTTTACTTTGGAGGTAATGTTGAGACAAAGTGCAAACGGGCATTTGGTTAATTTCGTTTTGGCCTTTTGTTTGGATGCTTCTCTCATTTGCAGTATCGGGCATCATTGCTCTATCCCTAAATGATCGACCTGTATTCACAAAGTTCAAATGTTAATCTTTCACCTGTGTGGTTTTTCAGTCTAGTCTGTGCACTAAGATAGGGTTTCATGTTGACAGATTTGCAGTGGTAAATGTATAAGGAATTATATTTTCATTGTGACTCGGTGTTAATTTGAGTTTTGTGTATGAATCTGAAATCAGGGCAGTGCAGTTCTCATGGGCTTAGTGAAAGTAACTTGAAGGATCTTCTCCACGGCTCTGAGTATGTTCTTACGTATGAAGATAAGGATGGTGATTGGATGCTTGTTGGTGATGTTCCATGGCAGTGAGTTCTCTTTTCGATTGCTCTTACTTGAAATGTGCTTATCCTACTTCTCATATTTGGGTACAATAGTGATCCTGTACTAAACATGATGTTAGATGGAACTAACATCAATTCTGCCTAGAAACTCCCGATATCATATTTCGTAATAGGACTGCAAGATTTACTTATAGTTGGGGCGATGTTGATATGCTGACATGATCTCTTACAATCATCCGTTACTTGATACAAGAGTTTCTTATCTTTTGCTGTCACTTTTTTACCGATATGGTTTCGTTTTACCACAGGATGTTCATTGATTCATGTAAGAGAATGAGGATCATGAAAAGCTCAGATGCAATTGGCCTAGGTATGGCACTCTACTTCTACCCATCTTTGATTTTTGTCGCTTCTATTCTATTATAAAGTTCCTCATAATTCCAACACAACCTAGATTTCTCAGAGCATGGTAACGAATCACTAAAACCATTGAGTTTGCTTTTACCATCTGAGCCATGGACTATATCTTTACTTATCGATTGGGACCCTGTATGTTCCAATGCACTCCCAGCCGCATGATTTGGAGAGAATCTCGAGGCACAATCTAAGATCTTGCAGCTGTAGTGCATTTGGATGGGTGAATTTTTGGGGTAGAAGATCCACAACTTTCTTATGAGCTTGGAATGACTTCAGTGATTCTGTTGTTTGCAGCTCCAAGGGCCATGGAGAAGTGCAAGAACCGTAACTGATTACCAGGAAAGCGAAGAAAGCGAATACTCTTTGAAAGGCGAATGGTTTTTTTGGTTGGCAATCTGGTTCGGAATCTTAAATATTTTCCTATTTTAGGCTTGTAGTATTTCTTGTATTGGAAATCTGTTGTATCAGGCAGGTATATAACTGGAGATGTCCATATGTTTTGCCCATTAGAAGAACGAAAGGATGATTATGTTTGGTTATCTATTGTTTCTCTTGATCTGTACTTCCTCTACATGAAATTGTTTGTAAATCGAGTGTTTGTTGATTCAAAACGTGAAGCTCTCTCGTTCAGTTCATGGTAAAAACACAACCTTAGTCCTTACATGGTTTTAATAAGCGCGTATCTCGGATTGGACCGGTACCATCGGATATTACATACTCAAATATTTTCAGTTTTACCAGATTCACATCAGGTAAAAATGCATTCTTAGTCTTGGTGCGTGTAAACTGGCTTCAGACACCTACATACCAAAAAAAAAAAAAAAAGCTAAAGAATTATGAGCCAATTTTTCATTTTCTACCTACAAAATAGACACACAGCCCCATGCTACTGACCAGGTATACATTGTTCATTGCAACATCCTACTGTGACTTCCCTTAACAAATAAAAATGCACAAGTTTGCCGAGAGTTGTCACGTAGCAAATAAAAAGTCACAGGTCTGGCTAAACGCAAACACTAATTGCTTCCATTCCTGTATGAATATCATGAGTTTATCACAATGTGAGATTGAACTCATGATAATGTGAGATTTGATTCAGTCACAATATAGACATGCGGTATTACCGTTACATTCAATATCAACTCCTCAATTTTTTACATGAATACAAAAGGCAATACTCAACAGCATAATTGGAAGTATGCGATCGGAAAATCCAATATACTGACTAGTTTTTACTTGTTTAAATAAAGAGAGCACGGAACAAAGTTGACAAAAGTGAGAAATCTATACGACATTCGAAATTATTAGCTAATAAGTCGAAGGACGACAATGGGAGGACTACAAATGTGAAAAAGGAAAAAGATATAGCAAAAGAATTAGTATTCAAGAGGAATTAAATCTGTCAATTAACGAAAAATCCATCAAGTTATCACCATCGCTTTCAGCAATACGACAGCATATAGCACAATCATAAAATTTATTCGAAAATTCGAATCCATCCTATGCGGTGGGTTGATTTTACAATAAAAAACTAGGGACCATTACTTAACATTAGGAAAGGTGCGGGGTTCGAAGTGTATTTAACCCTGACGGACCACACGTGTGGCGGCCGCTAACAGAAAAACCGCTAGTCATTAATCTGTCACTCTAAAATCCTCAGCCCGGCGGCGATGATTGCTTGCAGGTCTCTATTCAGGTACTCTCTCTCTCTCTCTCTCTCCATTTCTAGGGCTTAATTTCATCTCTCTCTCTCTCTCTCTCTCCATTTCTAGGGCTTAATTTCAACTCTCTCCCCACTGAATACTCGAAGATATATATATCTGTGTTTGTGTATAAGTTTATGGAGGCATTTTCTTTGCAGGATCGATCGAGCTTGGAAATATTCAAATTCGTACGTTTTATCGGCACCTGTTCAATACTTACAGGTTTATCACTCTCTCTCTCTCTCTTGTATTTCACTAGTGTATCCTGCATAGAGATTAAGGAATCAGGATCAGTTTGATTGAAGAGTATAATTGAGGAAAGCTAATTAAATGTACCGGAAACTTGTTATTTCTAATTTCGTGCACTTTTGATTTCTAGAGTAAACCTTTGCTTCAAATTTGGAAATGTCAATTTCTTTTCCGATGGCTGGTGTGGAAATTTGACATCTTTAGAAATGCACGCTCCAACTCATATGCTCTCTCCGTTCCAAAATAATAGTCTACTGTGAAAAGACGTGCAATTTTCGGATCAAAATTATGCTTGGAAGCATTTTATTTCTTGATCCGAAAATTGCACGTCTTTTCGTAGTTGACAATTATTTTGGAACTGGAACAGAGGGAGTACCAATTTTGTTACGTCAAGAGGTTCTCTTTTATTTTATCAAGTTTTGAAGATGATTGTGGTCCATTCAATGAAGTAATGAGAGAAAAAAAAAATTGACACCTTTGTTTTTTGACATGCCAAATTTGACATGAAGAAGAGATAGTATATCAAAAGCCACCTAAGCATTTGACAGTTTGGTTCGAACTGTTTCAAATGCCAATCTATCCACTTTGCATGGCATGTCTAATTTGGTATCCTTGGAAGGGATAATAGATATCTTAGTACTACGGCATTTAGTTGGAGTGGGATAAACTATATGGAATAAAGGGAGAGGGTTATTTTTTACTGGTGGTGAAGAGGGAAGATAATTTGGAGGTAAGGGACTCGCTAATACTAAATTCCTTATGGCATTACCTAATCCCCCATTTGGATGATTAAACGAAGTGATAGTGAGGGACAGAGAAACATATCTCAGAAAAAAGAAGGGAAGAATCCCCCATTTGAAAGGACACATTTTTGAAGTTATATGGCAATATTGCGAGTTTTGGCTGTCAAACATATTCTTTGACGTGGATGTGTATTGGAGTTCATTGTTAGCTGACTTGTTGCCACAAACGTTTGTGACAGGAACGACATGGTCTAAACTCTGAGTGGAAAATTAGTGGGGCAAAAGATAGGAGAAATGTTATGGATTTCAAAAGGAGAAAAACATTAACCACAATGTGGAGACCAATCTGTACTCAATCTAGCTCCTCTCAAGGTGAGGTATCTGGTATAACAGTTTTTTGTGAAATTATTCGCAATCCGATGGGAAACTGCCTCCATATGTATTTCTTTCCTTTCAGTTGATACTTTTGTTCCTTTACTTACCGAAAAAAAGTTGTCAAACTCCTGTTTTCATTGTCATATTTATTCTTTGAAGTAGAATTGAGGAATGGGTTTGTATTTTTTTTGCACGGCAGGAATGGGTTTGTATTGTTGTGGTTAGTCAGTCATATTGGTATATGTAAGCTAGCTTTGACTGATAGATGTTGCTTCTCTCTTCCTTCCTCCCTCTCTACAGCTACTACTACCAATGTATCCAAAGTGGTTTATGTTCTTTTCCATTCTTCTTCTCTCTCCTATCCCAAACACAATCGGCCAAAAAAGGATTAATTGCTTGGAAAGTTTGCCGAACTTTAGACATTCTGTTGTTTAAGTTGTACTCAGGATAGCTTGTGCGTTGGGTGGTTTGAATTTGCAGATTGTTCGGTCAAGCAATTGCAGTCTGGATTTGAAGATTTGCGTGATTTGGATGGTGGTGGAAAGCTAGAAGATGGAATTCAAGTTCAAGAAGATAACTATAGCATTTCTAGTAGTAGTTTAGCTGCTCAACATACCCATGAGGATAGTGAAGCAGCAAATGAACCATCGGATCCAACTTTAGGTTCTAGATTATTTCAGGACAATGATCAAGGCGGAGCTCCAGAAGGTGGATCGGCGCCTCCTAATGAAAAGCACTCACTTTCAGTACAGGTATGTGGCATATTTTTAAATGTATACATTAAACACTACAGGAAATTTACAATTAGCGCATGTGAGCTGATTTTGCGTGATTCTTAATCAAAGTCAATCACTTGTATGACACGCATTTTTAGCATATGAACAGTTTTTTTTTTTTTTTTGTGTGTCATGATTAAACTTAGAAGTTTATAATAGGAAACCAAGCAGTCATTTTCTTGAGGAGTGCTTTCAATGTAAAGAAATCAATTCAGAAACTTGGGATGGAAACAATAAATCCCATAACAGAAATCCAGTCAGAGTTTTAGGCTTTGCTAACTCTAGCATCCTCTGCAGCAATGTTATTCAACAAAGTTCCACTACTTACCCCAAAAGAAAGTTAATATTCTGTAATCCTATTCTTTACATATTGAACCCTTTCTGGGTATGTTCCTCATCTTTAAATGCACTCGAGCTTGCCCTATGCTGTGGTTCTACATATTTGTGGACTTTTGTACAGAATAACTTTGCCAAATCTGGAAGAGTTATCAGCCCCTATCAACTTGTACTAATTATCCGTGTTTCAATCTCTAAAGGATATTTCAGACCTCATTGTGGGAGTGGCAGTTGAATAAAGGTGTCGAGAGTATCATTGGTCATCTTATTGTCATCTCTCTGCTTGGAAAATCTTTTTCACTCATCTCATCTCCTCTGACTTCCCAATCGCCCAGTGGCTCTACTCGCAATGTCTGTGCCAATTACTATTCACTCATAGCAAAAGAATCTTAAAAGTTCACTTTTTCTTTCTGATTTAAATTCATGTGGAAGGGGCAGCTTAATGAAATTCAATCCTAGATACTATTGTTGTTGCTTGCACTTTCTTCCTCTTGATGGTTCAAGTTTCGGTGCGTGTATGTGTTTGATATGCAGGTGGGAGCGAGTTTAATGCGTTTCATCAAAGGAAAAGGGTACAGTTTTCATCATGTAATTTCTTAGAGTTAAAAATATATTGACTACAGAAACATAAAGATCCAATATTGACTAATCAAACCAAACGGAGCCTTAAGTCACATTCAATTGGGGTTGGCTTCATGAATCCGTTTACTCGATTGATCTCTGCCAAGGGCATCGTGCTCCGCGATATCCATGATCGGATTAATGTCATAATGATCTAAAGGGATTTTTTTACACGATATCAGCTGGTAATGCGCGACCTTCCTCCTTTTCGGAGGTACGGAACGGTTGTGTGGTAAGACTTGAAGCATGAGACATGTGGAGTTAAAGATCCATTATTGATCGTATTTTCTTAAATTCCATGTAGGGGATCTGTACAGAAAAATATTGAGGAGGAGATAGGAGTTAAAATCATATTTCCAGCATCAAAGGAGGAGGATTTTATTGGTATGATGTTTTTTCTTGATAAGTTATTTTACCTTGTACTTTGTCCTTGAAAGCTTTTTTATTTTTTTTGTTGCAAATTCAAGTGTTAAAGCATCCAACTCAAAATCAGTTAGCACTGAGTGGAGGCCCAAGCTCATATTCTAATTTTTGGAAGTTATAATGAACCAATGTGGGACAAACTCTAACACTCTCCCGCACGTGCGATCCCTCACTTGCAAACAAAGGATCCATAACGAAAGAAGGTGCACCTATGGCACAAACAACGGGGCAGTCAATCGAGAAAGTCTTGTCCAAGAGCCTTTGAAACGTAGCTCCATGTTAATGCCTCCAGCTCAAAACCAAATGGCAATGAGTAGAGAGGCTGCGCAGGCGCATATAGTAGTTTTTTGAGGTTATAAGTAACCAATGTGGGACAAGCTCTAGCATCAAGCTTCAAGTATCTTTAGTACCCTTAATGATTGGAGCTCTATTGACCTGAGTATCTCTCATGTACTACTCCAAAGGTGTTATTATGAACTTGTCAAAATTATTTCAAGCTTAATTTTGAAGCTCATATCGTATTCGAGTCTATTTTATTTTTAGGCTTCGAAAAGGGCTTCCAAATCTTATAGGAACTGAATTGCTAGAAAGATCTCTTCAACAATCAAGTCTTCATTCCGCTATTTTAGTAACAGAAGTAACAACTCGTCCCACATCGGAAGTCTACATGGGTGATCCTGGATATGTAAGGAACCATGTAAGCTACTAGTGGCCAGGGTCACCCGCAAATAGAGGCATAACTTCCCGGTTGTGGTGGCTATTAAAATTCCACAAGCCCACATGGTTATGTACACGGGTTGCTCTGATACCACCTGTAACCCCCATGTAGACCACAAGCCCAGTACTTTGATTTTGATCCACAAGCCACACCACATGACCCAAAATGTTTAAACTCAAGGTACTAGTAGGGAAAAGACTTGTGAATACCCCGTGACTCTAGTGCTCAGCCTCGCAAGGATGTGAGGGTATGAAATTGGGGAGATTGTAACACCCCGTCCCACATTGGAAGTTTACATGGATGATCCTAGATATATAAGAAACCATGTAAGCTACTACTAGTACCTTGGGCTTTAGCATTTTGGGTCATGTGGTGTGGTGTGGCTTGTGGATCAAAATCAAGGTACTGGAACATTGGTCTACATGGGGGTTACAACAGGGACAAGTCTAGAAAGGTTTAAGTTTGGTTCCTATAAGGTCTTGTCTGAGGAGTGAGGTGGTGTATGAAGGTAAAAATGTAATTACTCGAAACGGTGCCTTCTGATGTCACAGTGTCTCAGAGTACTTAAATACAACATAAAGCTGGTATGTCTGACAAAATCATATGTGATGCATCAAACGACAGCCCTTCTACTGGGTCTAAATAACTTCATGTTTGTCTAGTCTTGGTGCATCTTTTAATTATTAAATACTAACCCATTTAGTGCTGAATGCTGACAAGTGCAAATGAAAGTACATTTTACTACTTTGACTTGACAGAGCCGAGCGTAAAATGCATAATACTTTGCAAGAGCACATTTTCTCAATCAACCATACCAATTCAAAAGTCAAAACACTTAATACTTTGTTTGCCTTTGTTTATCTGCTCTGCTACTTGTTTTTTCTGTTTCTCACCAGTAGTCATCATTATAGTTTTCCTATTTATTATTTGATTTCTGTTCCTTCTAGACTACCCTTTCAGCGGAAGTTAATTCAATCAATTCATGCCCGTGTTCAACATCTGTGGTTGATTTAACTTTACTGTTAAAGTGCAGTTATTTTTTCGTATATGGTAGATCAGGATGCATATATATAAGCAAAACTTAAACTAAATTTAGACTTAAGATCAACTACCCCGGTCTGTAGCCCTCTGCAGATTTGTTAAAAGTACTCTTGGAAACTGAAAGTTTTTTTGCTTTCTTGTTTTTCCTTGAGTTTTCTACTCGTGAGGTAGTTTTCGTATAGGCACTACTTAATTTTGAAGTACCGGGGAACAGGATGCCGAAATTTTCAGTTTTCGCTGGCTATATCAGTAAGATTTGTAGTTTAGCCGATTTTTTTGATGGGTTGGCAGCATGCTAGCTACTTTTGTCTTTTCCTTTCTTTTTAGTGGACAGACCTATTTTTTCCACTGCAGCTACCTATTCTGTCTTATTGTCAAATGTTCAACTAACTTTCAACCTGTTAATTGTTGCAGTTATTGAAGGCATTTCTGCGGCAAGTGTGACTATGGCTTCGGAAAGAATACAAGTGATTATTGATGAGGTCAGTTACATTGTATTTGAAAACATGCGATTAAAATTCTCTACGTACTTTAACTTCCGAGTTTCAATTACTTTGAAGAGTCCATGAGTTGTGCCATTCATCTGATTTAGTGAAGAAATATAAGAGTGGATTGAAGTGGCATTTGCTAATGCTGATTATATGGATGATGCTGAATATATTGCGTGCTTGGTACTGAATGAGTCGCCATCTACTCTTTTTCGCAACCTTTCAGGGATTTAACATATTTTGTGATTTGTGCCTTTTGTTCTTCTTCCATATTCATATCGACCCCTAAGTTTATGAAGTGTAGTCGTTGTATATCTGTATTAATATGTAACTTGGTCTCAATTAGTTTCATTTAAATACATTGTCACAACAAGTATGTTTATGATAATGATGCATTGTCACACTTGAAATTAATGATGCATGTGTGTTTATCTATGAACAGGCAGTAAAAAGCCCAAATCTGGACTACTCTCACTTTGTATCACTTCCTTTGGCTATACACCCAGACCTGGTTGATAAGCTTATCAATTTTCAGAAGTCCATACTGGGATTTGCCAATGCTAATGAGAATGAGAATCTGGACAGTGATTCTAATGGAGATACTTCAGAAGACGAAGATAAGGGCCAAAAGTTGGTTGGAGGATCTGAAGTTGCAGTTAAGCTGAATGTTGAAAATGATAATGAACTTGTTAAAGTGGACATAACAAACATACGTCGCGTAAGCAACCCACCTAGAGGATTGAAACCTTCTGGTACGAAAGAAGCTATATACCATTCATCTATTTCCTGCAGTAGCTATATACGTTCTTATAATGGTTTGATAGCTGTTATTAGTTGATATACAACATTAGGAAGGTGGGTGTTTGGTTGTGTTTTCTTGTAACTATTATGTTACCTGCTTGACTTTGGTGCCTTTGATTGATTGATGATAATTAGCATCTAAGTTAGCCTAGGCGTTGCATTCTTTCTTTATTCTTCTTCCTCCTCCTCTTGGAAGATGTCGTAAATATACCTTTCAATTGACAGATTCGCGAATTGAGAAATCAATATTTATTAAACCGAAAACTTTTCACCTAACGGTACTCATGTTGAAGTTGTGGAACAAGGACCGAGTTGATGCAGCTACCGAGGTTTTGCAGGTAGAAAGACATACTCAACAAATATCTGCTGACAGTTGAATTGTTTAAGGATGACATGTTTCTTGTCCTCTTATCCAGAGCGTCTCCTCAAAAGTATTAGAAGCTTTGTGCAGAGAGCCTGTTTCTGTGAAGCTCAACGGGCTAGTAAGATTCTACCCTTGTTTTATTTTGTAGATAATCGAACTTGGTCCTCATTTTAGTGGAAGGGTTGATCCCTACATTCCCCACCGCCCCAGTTTCTTTGAAGAAACATATTCCTCATTCCCTAAAGTAACACTACAGATCTACCTTTCCCCTTAGCAAGACGCCTTTAGATGTTCTTGCTTGTGATTGAACTGACTCGTGTCATCAGGCTTCTAGGAATGTTTCTTTTCTTGTTATTGCCCTTTTTATTGGTCTGTGTATGGTATTAGGACTAAAGTATTTCCTTTTTTCAGGGATGCATGAGAGGCACGGTGCCTAAAGCACGTGTTGTATACATTCCTGTTGAAGAAATTGGTGGCAAGGGCAGACTCTCACATGCTTGTCGTATCCTTTTTTCTTGGCCTTTATGTTACTTCAATACTATATTCTCTCCTGTAAGATGTGTTTCCAAGAGTTAATTGATGCAATGTTTTATTTTAATTAGTACTCGGCCTCTTTGTAATTCTTTAGATTTTTTAGAAGTCATTATTGATGCATTTGAAGAAGCCGGGCTCGTTATTGGGAAAGATGCTCAACAGAAGTTGAAGGTATGGTATATGACCTTTTAACAGTACTTCGTCTAAGTGTTTTTTTTTACACCTAAGTTACTCTTCCAATGTAACTATGCTTCATCAAATTTAACACGCAAGTATTATTTGGTCTCCCAAGTTATTGTAATACTGCCTTATGATATCTTTCGACTGCAGTTGCACGCCACTGTGATGAATGCAAGGCACAGGAAATGGTACCGTACTTTTTCTCATAACCGGCTGTTTTCTTCTTTTCTTTTCTTTTTTTCGTATCAGTTTTGGCTGTGTTGTTACTTACCAAACCAAACCAAACCAAACCGAGCCTTATGTCCCAATCAATTGGGGTCGACTACATGAATCCTTTGTTTCCATCGGGCTCAGTCAAGGGCTACATGATCACTTAGACCTAGTATACTCATATCCTTGCGCAATACCGCATTTTCCTCTCCTCGTAGCGCTACTACCCAAATCTATCCTATCAGCTCTCTTAACTATTGCATCTACAGATCTACGATAAATATGTCCAAACCACCTTATTCTATTTTCTCTCAACTTCTCCTCTATAGGTGTTACACCCACCATCTCATGGACGTTTCATTTCTAATCGTGTGTTGTTGCTTATAAAAAAAAAGAGGTGTTGTAGAAGTTGCACTCAATTGCTCACTGGTCTGGCTAATAATTGGGACTTTGAATTACGCAGGAGAAGAGGGACAAGAAATTTTGACTCATTTGATGCACAAGGAATTTTCAAGCAATTTGGTTCTGAAGAATGGGGCGAGTATCTTATTCGTGAAGCTCATCTTTCACAAAGGTTTGTATATGATGAAAGTGGATATTATCGTTGCTGTGCCTCCATTCCGTTTCCTGAAACTATGCAAGTAGATTGATTTTTTTCCTGTACGAATCAATGGGTAATTTGACTTCTAATAGGGATACATCGCATGCAATATTTTGGTTCTTTGACAATGCTTACTGTTGTGTTCATTGCTTTCTCTTCTAGCGAGGCTGCAATAGTAGTCCAATTTTCATTGTGCTTTCTGTTTTATTTTGAAAGGCTTCATTGTGCTTTCTGTAACTAAGAGATCTTTGTTGGCTTACCAAGGTATCATCTTGAAGTTGATCGTCCAAATATTTGGTAGGTAATTCGGCTCGTTTAATACCTTCCCTTAGATATTATACATGAAGTTACTTCAAAACTGTATATGGACTATCCCCATATGACTGTACACAAATGGTATGTATGCTAAAGATTTGCATAGTACAGTGACAAAGTCCGAGTCATCCACACAGGGAAATAAGTGTGTCGGTTCTCAAAGTTAACTTCTAATTTAGTTTGAGCAAAAGAGAAATGTTTTGGGGGTTTTAAATACAAAATGTATAATTTGAAATAACGTAAAATATAACGGAGGAAACAATAAGATAGAGAAGGTCTTGGAATTTCGATTCAACCCTGGCTTTGTAACAATAATACTGCATTAGTTCAAAGGTCTCAGTCAATTCATTCAATTCTGATCCGTGGCAGTAGGCCCGGCCCTGAGATTTATGAGACCCTAGTCAAGTTTTGAAAATTGAGCCTCTCAATTTTTCTATTTAAATTATTTTTTTGAGATGGGAAACTAAATGGTCTAGTAGTACAATGACACATTGTTTGTAGTGGTGTGGTAACCCAAGGTTGCGGGTTCCAACTTCACCTTTGAAACAAATTTTTGTACAACCTCAAAAATTATTCGCGTAAAAATATAAGAGGAAGGAATTGACCACATGACCTCCTATATAGATGACACCATTCCTTCCACTACATTACACTACACAGAGCTATTTGTCAAATAGTTGGCATACTTAATATTTAATATATCCCTCTATTTTGGGCCCTAAAAATGGCCCATTTTTTGTGGACCCTAGACCCGGGCCTGCTCAGCCTGCCCACAGGGCCGGCCCTGCGTGGCAGCTACAAGCCCCACAAGTATCGTCAAGAGGATAAATATAATCAGGAACCAACATAGCCTATCTTTGATTAGCATAGATTGTCTATGCTAAACTAATATTACTAAACTAGGGTCATATGCACAACTCGTTTTCTCGTAACATAAGCTATCTCAGTACTTTAATCATACTTTATGTGAAAACTATTGCATGGCGTAGTATTTGAAATCATAGAAACCAAACACCCGATCTTGAATACTCGAGAAAATCATTTAACAAAATCAAATACAATAACTAAAGTTACTTTGGCTAGGATTTTCCTATACATTCCAATTTCCAAGGATAAAATGAAAGAGCATCGTTACATATTCGAAACAGAGGGAGAGCCCCTGCTCCCACGGTGGAGCACAGCTTTTCTCCCTCCTCTTGGCCACTGCCGAAATTCCTCTTCTTCCTTGGATCTGACTACTTCCTCCAATTATACAAGGCAATTGGACCCATGGGTCCGAGAAAATTTTGGGTATAAATAGGGTATGGGTGACGTGGTGCCCCTTCGGCGCATCCGAGCTGTCCAAAAATGCATCGGACGGCTCGGATTGAAACACACTTTCTCTTTTCTTTTCTAATTTTTTTTTTAAAATCCGGACGGCACTTTCAATCCGGACCGTCCATTGCAGTGTTGGACGGCCCGGATGGGCCGAGAGGGTACAACATGGTACCCTCCCCGTACCCAAAAATTTCTCGGTCCCATGATATAACACAAAATAATATAAAACTAGAGAATAGGAGACGAGATGGTGGGGAATTAAATGAAAGATGAACTGGAACAAAACAAATGAGTAGAGAAAGAGAGTGTCGGTATTGGTTTAGCCTTCATTTTAAGGCCAAATTTGATATCCACACTGCTGCGACCTACGATCACAAAAATATAATAAAAAACATAATATGGTAATAATCAAGGACATAACAAATGTAATTAAGCGGTCTAAATGTGTACATTTAGACACCTATTTGACCCCCAACTAACATTTTGCTAGTCC
This sequence comes from Gaultheria prostrata, assembly GCA_036023075.1. Classification (NCBI taxonomy): domain Eukaryota; kingdom Viridiplantae; phylum Streptophyta; class Magnoliopsida; order Ericales; family Ericaceae; genus Gaultheria; species Gaultheria prostrata. Next base: position 26,203 of record JAXBDA010002478.1, read on the forward strand.
TAGAGCAAAACAAAAACAAAAAAAAGAAAACAAACTACACTAATAAATATCCTATGTCGGAGGACCAACGATTGCATTTAGAATATGCAACAAGCCTTTTGAACCTCTAGGCGGCCTTAGTAGGATGAGCGAAGTCTCGTGACGGTTTATAGCAATGACACCCACAAACACTGTGAATTTATTCTCCATTCAAACATCAAATTAACTTTTTCATTTTAAAATCAAGAATTAGACAACATGCATAAATCTCACAAGAAAATATGATGGGCAAACAAAATTCATAATACTATCAAGTTGTAAAGAAATTGGGTGGCCTCAATACTCGGAGTGTGTGAAAAACTAGTTAGCATGAACATGATCCTAACTTCAAAGTGAGAGATAACCCGGATTTCCATCGAAACTAAGCTTCGACTCAAAGCTCACTGGATATGCGCTCGAAAATAATTCGAAACAGGTGCAATTGGGTACTCTCAATTTATATATATGCAGTGGAAGAAATGTAAGCAAATCAAATATTCTGCAGTGCCCCCTATCATAACATAAACCATTAGAAGGCGTAACATAAACTATTAGAAGGCGTAACATAGATCATTAGAATGCATAATATGTTACGATTGGGTTACACCATAAGGGGGTAACATTGTAGCATTTTCCCAACAAGTAATTTGGTGACATTTGAAGTAAAAATAACAATGGCATCCACACGACAAAATAATGGAATCTCTCATGGATCCAAGATCTAAGACTTGTCCTGTTATTCTTTTCTCCTAGAAGTGGCTGGCTTGTATCTTCCTCTCTACCCAAGAAGGCGATAATACAGGACTCATCTGGCAATCTGCAATCTCCAACTGTTGACCATTCGTTTCCTCATTCGCCTTCTCACTGGGATAAACTTTGACTCTCCAGACTTTGAAGGTTTGATCCAAGCTCGCACTGTATACTAACAAACCCATTACAGTATCCTCAGTTTCCAAAGATGCTGCTAAGCACTTCACTGGTCCATGATGGCCATCCATTACTGCTAGACATGAATGGTATGCATTTCCTTCCTCTCTTCTCCAGACCCTTATAGTTGCATCCTCAGAACCGCTGAGGACTAAGTCCTCTATCGCTACTAAGCAAAGAACAGAGAAATGATGACCTTGTAGAAATCCTCCATGGTTGAATCTCCCAGACATCTTCTCCTTTTCCCAGAAGTTTATAAGCCCGTCCGAGGAGCCTGAGTAGAGGAAACACCCGGTCAGTGAAGAGCTCAATGCCAAGGCATTGATCGGTGAGAGTTGGAATTTCAGCGTCATAGTTAGGATATGTGAGCTTTCTCCGAAAACCCTTCTCCATATTTTGACCGTACCATCCGAGGAGCAAGTGAAGACGCACCCGTCTAGTTGGTTGATTACGATGGCGTTAACAAGGCCTTCATGAGCCATAAAAGAATCAACACATTGCCTGTTTGAAACTTTCCAAGCTTTGACGGTTTTGTCCCATGAACCTGTGTACAATAGCTTTTCTGCATGGTTGTAAGCTATGCAAGAGATGTAGTCCTTATGTTGATGAGTATTCTTCCTTGGAAACACAAAGAATGAGCTTCTTCGCGGTAGGGTTGTGATTTTCTTTGGTCGGAAATTCTCTTTCAAAGAGACATCCCACACCCGTATTTTCCGGTCACCATGTGTAGTAAATAGCACTTTTCCATATGCCAAAATGGCTCGTACTTCATTAGCACCAGCCTTGATACAACCCATCTCAGAGCAATCCGGTTGCTTCCACGCATAGATCCTACTACTTTCGGATCCAGTGAAGATAAAATCTTTTGAGACTGTAATAGAGAAGATGTTACCTTCATGCCGGTGGAGCGAGGCTAAGCAATGATAGAGAAGAGATGGGGTAGGAGACGTTTGCGGCGGGGATTTGGTCCACGGCGTCTCAGGGCTCGCCGTGGACCATTGTGGAAAGGGTGTCGGAGAAGCAGAAGATGTTCTAGGGGAAGTGTAGCGGGTATCGGGTTCGTGATTACCAAAGGAGAGTCTCCTAGGTAAGTTTATGTTCTTCCTTTCTTCATCCATGAAACTCCAGAGAGTTTGTTTTCCAAACAAATCCATGGTTGATGGCTTGACAAGGGTTAGAGATGGTTTTTGGCTGTTAGAGTGAATTGAGTATGGCAACTGTAGATATAGGTGTAGTCCTTCCGAGGACATATAGCATGTGGTACTCATAAAAAACTGTAGATATAGGTGTAATATTTCTGTTGGTGAAGTTTGTTGAGGGACCAGTTTGTGCTCTAAAGGCATTTAAAACTCCTGCCATGAAAGTCCTACATAATCTTTCGACTTGTTGGAGGGCATTGACACCTTTAAAACCAAATGACCTAACAACATAACTGCAGTTAGCCAATCAACTTGAATTCTGATTTGATTTTGGTTAAATGATGTCAACAAACTCTGCGTGGCCCGTTTATGTTGGATGCAAAGGGCCATAAGTTGGTGATTGCATTGATTTTGAATTATTTCCTTCTCCGTGAATTGTTGAATGATTCTGATGAGAGATGTTCACAGCCCAACTGTAGTTTCACCAAATTCGATCGGTTTAACTACTTCGTTTATGTCCCTTTACTAAGCGCCACGCTCGCCTTTAGAAATATGGTTCCGTCCCTGCTCTTACGTGATGTATTGCTGTTTCATTTCTTTTATTCAGTGGAATTACTCATCTTACGGGATTATATATCTCTTCGGTCTAGCAAATCAAATATGATCTGCGTTTTTCTTTCGTTCTATTATGGTCTTTCATTTTTACTCTTTTTTTTTTTTTTTGGATAATTCGGAATATGTTTTTACATTCTACTCCTGTCTTTCTCAGTTAGATGGTTTGATGTTTTGATTTCAGAAATGACAAAATTTGATAGCTCAGTTTATCAGATATTTGAGATTTCATGAAAGTGACTGGAGAGTGGGCAATCATCCCTTTTAAAGTCCCACAACAACCATACAATTGTCACATTCAAGTTGCCCGCTGATCTTACCAATCCCCTAAATGGCTTTCTGGTGTTTGATTTATTTGTTTGTACAATATGGGCAATAAGGAAAATGAGGCCCTAACGGTTTGAAAAAGTGAGTAGTTGATATTGATATTTTAGCATGGAATATCCGAATCATTGATCTATGTAATCAATGGCTCGGATTTTATCTCGGCAATGGATGGTTCGGATTATACAGGTGCCGAGATAAAATCAGGACTATTGATTGCGCAATCAACGATTCGGATACCGCACTACAACCTTGTAGTACGGCTCTGCACTACAGGATTCCCAATGTCATTGATATTTTTAGCATTTGGAATATGTGAAAATAAAGAACTGAAGTGGGGAGACTCAAAGCTACAAGTCTTCCAACTGCAAATTAGGGCATTGATGGTGGTGGTTTACTTTTTTTCTTCTTTTTTTTTTTTCCAAGTAATTTTTTTTTATTGAAACGGCATAAGGGGATGCCACCCATGTATAAAAGAAAGCGAGGAATACAAAAAAAAAAAAAAGGAACAAACTATGAAAGGACTTGTATGCACTTCTCTAAACTCCAAAAATATTAACACGTTGACTCAAACAAGTTGCATTCCCTCGATGCCCAACGTGACGATATCTTTCCTGGATTGTCATTCTTAATTTTGAACAAATGTCTATCCTCCTCGTCAAAAAAAATATGACTCCTCTTTCTTCAAATTGGCCACATTAAGTATAGCAGGATCATAATTCATAGCTTCCATCTTCTCCTACTCGCTCTAACCTCTAACTATTTTTATACCCAAATTCGTCCATTTTGGTCCAAGTTTTGAGCTTAGTTTGAAACAATTTTTAAAGTAATGTGGAAGAAGTTATACTTTTCGTGAATTGTACTTTGCACCCCTTTAAGTAGCTTTTAAGTATTCACTTTGAGCTCTTCAAATTTTCAATTTCCCAATTAGTCCTTCATGTATTGCATTAATTTCATGAGAATTTTAATTAGTCATCATGTAACAAAATTATCATTATAATTCCATCATGTTGGATTTGAATCTTTATGATTCCATCTTGTAATATGTTGTTCGGACTATTTTGCCCTTATTTGGTATTTTAGTAGTATATATCCTATACTAATAATATATTCTAATACTAATTAATGTACCAAAATATACGGAACATTGCCTATTAATAAGGAATTTGTTACCAAAATGTACGGAACATTTGCCTATTAATATTAGAATGGAGTCTGTTAATAAGGGAACATTAGTATTAGAATGGAATCTGTTAGAATGGAATTTGCCTATTAATATACGGAACATTTGCCTATTAATAAGGGAATTTGTTATTTATCTTATTTACATACATCATTGCCTTATACGGATCACTCACTCTCTCTCTCTCGCTCTCCCCCCCCCCCAATCCGATCGTCCTCCTCAAACAAGTTCAAGAAAAATCAAACCCCTAATCAAAAGGTTTTTTCTGCATGTGTTTCGTTGTTCCCCCTTATATTCTCCCATCCTTAAATCTTAAAAAATCAAACAACCCACATCAACAATCTCAAACCGATTTCAGCCGAGTCCGATCCATCGTGGGTGGCCTGCCATAGCCACCGTCGCCCACTTCCAGCACACATAGCCGTCGCGCTGTCGAAAAGAAGTCCCCTATAGACTTGATCGGCCCCAACACTATCGCTTTCTGTGCAACCACTGAGGATCATAACCACTCAATTAGCCGTGATGCCGTCGTCGAGAGATCAAAACAGGAGAAGCCACAATGGCAGACTATGTTAAGTGTTTTTGCTAAGAATTTCTTGTTGGTGGTGATTTTTTTTTTTTTTTTGATTCAAGGCTTGTGCTTTTTCGGTACAGTAAAAATGGTACACCAATAAACCATATTCTCACGTGCTTTAAAAGATGGTTATTTCATACCGTGAATATGATTTATTGATTTACCATTTTAGTGATTTGTGCTTTAAAAGATGGTTTTTTTATACCGCGTGAATATGGCTTATTGATTTACCATTTTGGTGAATTGATACGGTAAAAGTAATAAATCAATAAACTATGTTCACTGTATGAAATAAAGGACTTATGAACATGGTTTATTGATTTATTTACCATACTTGATTGTTCACTGTACGAAATAAAGGACATATAAACCATGCTCGGTGATTTATACTATAAAAGATGGTTTATTGATTTTGGGTTGGGTTGGGTTGTGGTTTTTATTGTGCATTAATCTACCATATGTTTCATGTTTAATCTATCATTTTTTGTGGTGCATTAATCTACCATTTTTTTTTTTGGTGCATTAGTTTAAAATTTCATGCATGATTTTTTATTTCCAATTTTGTTTGGAGATTTTAGGTTAGAAGATTAGGAGAGAGAAAATTATAAGATTAGAAGAGAGAGATTTTTCAAGATAGGGGAGAGAGAGAGAGAGAGAGAGAGAAATTAGGATAGATCAGGAGAGAAATATTAGGAAATTAGGAGAGAGAAATATTAGGAAATTAGGAGAGAGAAATATTAGGAAAGATTAGGGGAGAGAAAGGGTATTTTGGGGTTTATTTGAATTTCAAGATGGAATCATAAGTATTCAAATCTCATAGGATGTAATCATAATGATATTTTATGTATAGGATGTCTAATTAACTCTCCCTAATTTCATTAATGTAATCTAAGTGGTAACTGTAAAATTTTTGAGAGTGTAAGTTGATTTTTCTAAAAACAAATACTCCCACCGTTCCTAAAAGATAGTCCAAAGTGAAAGCACGTATAAATTTTGGATCAACAAACAAAATACTTCCGTGGATTATTCTTTAAATTTTCTTGACACCCAATTAAAGAACTAATTGAGATCTTCAATTCGGTGTCAAGATATTTGAAAACATATTAGCAAAATATGCTTTAGTATTTTTTATCCAAAAATTGCATCTTTCCGTTGTGAACAATCTTTTAGAAACAGAGGGATTATTGTACGGAAAAAAAGTAAAAAGAAACAAAGGGATTACTTAACTAATAGTTTGGGAGCTGTTGTCGAAATATGTAAACTATGAAACCCGAGGGTGAAAGAGGTTTTTAAAAGAACGGCAAAAATCCAATAGTTAAGTGATTATTTTTAAAAGAACGGCAAAAATATTCACTCTTTATAACAAAAAAACATTTACAAGCTTGAACAATGATAATAATGTAACCACTCTAAGCAAAAATTAACCAAATTAAGTTCGTTTACTTTTTTTGTCATTCGTTATTGTTAATCTATTACATGGGGAGTAGGGAATGAGACTCGATCTCGGGATGCAGTGTAGGACATCCAAAAACTCTTGCGCATGAGCTAACTACTGCTTGCAACCAAATTAAGTTCTAATGGACCTTTTGTTACTGAGCACAGGGTAAGCTAGTCTGAAGATCCTGAGTTATAGGCTAAAATAAACAAATAAAGGGGAAAACCTACTGCCAAAAAGGATAGAATACAATATGCCTCCGATGACAAGGAGTCATTGATGCTAATCTATGATAATTCAAGCAATTCTCGACTTAAGATTTGTTTGTTTTCCAGGTTGGTATCAATTTTTTTATACCAATTCCGGGCCCTAAAGTTAAATGATCAGACAAATCTTTAATGGCCTCAAGATTCGATCTTATGGTTACTTAGAACTCATGTAAACTTCTCAAATATGTCACTTAATTGTACGGATTTCGACTACAATCATAGCATTAGACAACCATCACGCATTTTCAGAATTTAACTATCTATATATCATAGCACTGAATGGGACAATTACAATCAATTTTAGATTCTTGGAATAATTTGTCTTCCAAAATATAAGATGAATAATATTTTGAAAATACAGTATTAATATTAGTACTTTCATCAAAATGATGATGGCGCAGGGTCACGCGTGCACTGGAGAAGCTGTTTATTTTTTAGCCTTCCTAAGGTACAAGACCAGGGAATCACAGTTTTTTCTCTCTTTTTTTCCACTCGATAAGAAAGGTGAATGTTTTTTTACCCATCAAATGGAAGCCTTAGGTGCCGGTGTTTAGGTCTCAAGTTCAAATCGATGGAACAAGGTTGGCATGAGGCATGCCTAGAAATCTATGATCTGCTAAGTTACTAACATACTAAATATCAATCCTGTCGTCTGACAAATAAAAATAAAATAGAAGCCTTGCTTCCAATGTTCTTGAATGAAAAACAAAAGAGGTGTGTAATTCACCAAAAACACATTTCACTTTCACAGCATAAGGGTAACAATGACCCTTACAACAGAGGAGGAATCAGCAGTGTAAGGACCAAATTCCGGAGTCTCTTTGTTTTGGTAATTCCGTACGACAAAACACATATTTCTATCGAGTTGTAATTTTATTATTTATTTTTTCTTAGAGAGTCTGTGCTAGGATGTGGAAAGGAATCTTATTTTTTGTATTTGAGTGCGGTAGATATTAGTCAAGTTATTATTGGGCCGGTGCTTGAGAGTGTTGGAAAATAAGGTATTTTGCTCTAGCAAAACTTTCTTGCTTGGATGTATTTTTGGGCCTTAAAAAATATTGACCCATTAGGTCATAAAAAAAAGAAAGGCAGCCGAGTGCCGTCTTTATGCGGTGTGCTTCTCATATTAAAGTTTCCTTTAAAAAGACAAGTTGTGGGTGATCATGAGTGGGTGGGAAATCAGACAAATAGCCTTGTTCCACCTTGTTCATGCTATTCAACATTGGTGCAGTCATTGATTTGTTTAGTGATTGTAAAAAGAAAACTTGGCGGCAGATATGCAAAGATTGGGTTGCGGCAACTCTTGAGAATTATTCCTAAGGGCGATTTCCGTTAGATATATTGGAGGGCTTGTGGATTCAAGGTCATTGGCGATCAAGATCACTGGGTGCGGCGTACGTGTGACTCGGCAGGTGATACTTAGAACGTAGTTAGGATTTACTTCGTTTGGATAGGTATATCTGTAACTGCACAATGATTATAGTGGTTTTGATTCATTCCCGTGATTTTTTACCCATTTAGGGTTTTCCACGTATATCCTGGTGTTCTTTGATTAATTGCTTGCGTAGTTTGTGATTCATTCATATAGTGATTTTTATTGAGATGAAAAGATAAAACCTAGCAAATCATTAAACCTAGGCGATCTAGGATTTTTCAAGCAGGGTCAATCTAAAAACAAAAACCAAACAAAGAAAATCTAAATCGATCGGGGCATACAAAACAAGCAGGAAAGAACGAACGATAAGAGGAACTAAAAAGAGACTAATCAATGCAATTGAGTAACGGGGATATTTTCCACGGTAATAGAGTTTAGCCACCAAATTACTGTGAAAGAGAGTAGGAAAATAAATCGGAGTTTGTTAGTAATTGCTGTGAAGGCATGAGTACTGTGGATTCTGAAACCAAGTCACTTTTCTCATTATCAAGTTCATTAATTGTCAACTTCTTTATTTGATTTCACTCTTGTTTGTTTAATTTTTAGTTTTAAAATCCATATCTCAACTTTTGGTAACTAGGTTAGAGTTCGATCAATTTAAGTTCATTTAGTTTTCCTATTAAAATCACAAGTCATGTGGTGAATTCTAGTGTAAAATTATTAATGAAAACACCGCTCCTCTAAAAAACAAAAGACCTATGTTATTACTATGGTGAATTCTATGGGTCACGAGCATAGTTGTTGGGAACCTACGATACGTGATTAGAAGAAAGTCGGACCTTATTTAGGTATCCTATGATTACTTATTGGAAAAAAGTCGGACCTTATTTAAGAAGGGGAACCCCAAATGAATTAATCTAAGTCATTTGATCTAATCATGGATATTCCAACATTTGATAGAAATTTAACCTCAACATAGGGCTTGATTAGAAGAAACTGAATCATGTAAGGGCTCTTCTTTTCTTTCCATAACTAAGGCAGCACAAAGCCTGAATGTGATAGACCCCAGTTGAGAGACTTGAAATTTTGCATCTTAAAAATAATTATTTTTTTTGTGTGTAAATGTAAGTATAGTTTGTGATGTCCTTAGGTATAACTGTTTTTTAATTGTATATTAATTATGATTATTATTGTTGAAGCATAAACTAAATTTAGTATTTTGGCACAAGGAGATAAAATCCAAATAAACACAATTGACAAAGTTCAAAGATGAAAGATATTACTGGAGTAGATATAAATATCTAGTTTCTAAAAGCTCTATAGTATCTATCTTCTAGAAATTCTACTATATCCCTGTGAAATATCTAGATTTTTTTGTGAGAATTAGTCACATCTGTAATTCTAGAATCTACCTTAAAGTTATCAAAATATATTTGGACTAGACCTTCCATGGAGTAGTATAAATAAGGACGTGCAGGTAGTCAAAATGGATTATGGGTACACTTCCTCCGAAATAAATTTCCTTTACAAGCAACCCAATTTCTCACTACTTTTCACATAAACATGCGTACTTTACGAGCCACAGACGAGACCACATAGGCTTCAGATGGTATATGAAGATGAGGGCATAACAAAACTAGCTTGGGATACATACATTAAAATTTGATTTATGCACTTGCGAGTACATTAAAATTTCAACAACAAATTCCTTGGTTGTTTTAGATCTTCAGAATTCGTTCGTTGTTTCAATCATGAGAGCTTCCATTGCTTTGATGGGTTCAAATTGGAAATGTGAGTGATGGTAATTCTACGCCATTAGGAAAGCAAGTAACGCCACCACATAGGTCTTTAATATAAGCAAGTTTCGTCTTCTCATAAGGCGGCTAGGTCTTTAATTCCGATACACACTTTATCCACATCCAAAATCTCCTCTCTGCGATGCTCTCTTCGCTATTCTCCAGCGAGGACCAGTCACAGGCCACACACCGAAGCCAATTTCCCTCTCTATCTCACACCTCTCTCTCTCTCTCTCTCTCATCTCGTGTCTTTGTACATGTATATGCAAAATAAACATGTATGCACGTTTCCTGTTTATATATATATATATATGTGTGTGTGTGTGTGTGTGTGTGTGTGTGTGTTAGTATTAAAAAAGAGAAAATAGCTAGTAATGGTAACTGTCAATTCCTAATACTATCGTATATGTTATTGGATAGGAACAAATTCAAGTTTGTCTTCAGCCCAATTAAAAGAGCAACATGAAGTATAAGCTACTAGTATGTTCTATGAATTCGTCTTATTTCATCCTGGAATAAATTATCAAAATCTCATTGAACATAAAAACATTCAAAACCTAGTAATGTCCTTAAAAGAGGGTTCAATTAATCAAACCAGGCACTTACAATTACTGTCACCATAATATATTGTTCTGCAGTATTACTCCGCGAAAATTATTATTTTTCAATGTGGAGAATCTGTAAAATTGACTAGTAAGAGATATCTTTAATATAGGTTATACTATGGACCTAGACCTGGACCTTGGCGTGCTTCGTAGTGCTCACCCGAGGCCTATTGATAAGTCCTTACTAGTTTTGCAGGGGCAGCACCGCTCCCGATCAGTTTGGGATGCTGATGACTGGTGTGGATATACTAGGCTATTCTGCAGTGTGCGCGATGCCTTAGCCTGATCTTTGCAGGGTGTGCTACGTGAGCATTGTCTTGTCCCTCACCCACTACCTCCTGCTGAGGTATTGGCTACTCTGGGAGGCCCTGTCCTTCCACACCCAATTGCTGCTCTTCCTCACCCACCTTCGGCTCCTGGAATACACGGTGTTCCGGGGGCGAAAGGCGCAAAAACTTTTCCAAGACCGCCAAGTGCTGAAGTCCAGCTAAGCCAATGTCTCGGAATGTGTTAGGGACCCCGGACAGAGTGAGGGCCTGACAACAACGAGTCTGCAAAATTTAAACAATACAATGTGTTAGTTTCTCAAATTTAAGTTAACGTATGTATAAAGCAGTACGTGTAAATATTCTTACTAATCCATCAATACCAGCACCGACCCAGCTAATACAACGCCTGCTCGTCCTATTGTACCAAGTCACATAAGGGTCGTCGAAGGGGTACTTAGGCACGTCCGGAGAGCCCGCCTCTTGAACATGCTGCAACCTAGCATTCCAAATACAACGCCTGCGACTCTGGACCGTTGAAAACACTTTTGAATGGCTGAGATATTGCACGGCACGGTCGCGCAGCACAGACCGCAGACCCTTTTTTTGATTTGATAAGAAAGGTGAATGTTTTTTTATATCCATCAAATGCAAGCCTTATGTGCCAGTGTTTTAGGTCTCAAGTTCAAATTGATGAAACGAGGCTGACATGCCGTAGTAATCTAACTCTACTAAGTTACTAACATACTACATATCCCAACGTCTGACCAAAAAGTAAAACATAGAAGCCTTGCTTCCAATGTTCTTGAATGAAAAACAAAATGGGGTATGTAATTCACCAAAAACACATTATGATAGAACTTCCCCATTTCACTTTCACAGCATAAGGGTAACAATGACCCTTATAGCAGAGGAGAGGAATCAACAGGGTCAATCTAAAAACAAAAACCAAACAAAGAAAATCTAAATCGATTGGGGCATACAGAAAAAGAAGGAAGGAACGAACAATAAGAGGAACTAAAAAGAGACAAATCAATGTAATTGAAAAACTATGTTATGAAAAAACTCTAGAAGTGACAAATTATCATCTTCGATACATGGCATAATCGGGCTTTATTGAACAAATAGTTAAGGATCCGCAATATCTGTTGCGCATATAAAGCTAATTCATATACCGAGGCTCAGTCGATAATGAAGAACAAGTTTGCAGCCAATCTTAACAAACTCTTGAATACACATAAGATGAATTAATGGCCACTAGCATCGAGCATTAGTACATATCGAACACATTTATTAAATCAAGAGACACAATTAACCAGCACAACTGATACATATGCTAGGATACAGGACGAAGCAAAAGGCTCTCATTGTCACAAGAAGGAAATGCAATCGGTAACTTAGGACACAAACAGGAGAGAGAGTACCAGAAACATTACAGGCCATCAAGATCCTAGTTCTTTACAGTTGTGACTTGCCTCCGAAGCATTTGCTACTAAATCTTGAGAAGTTCTTCCAGCCTCCGTCTTCAGGTGATGGATCTTTCTCTCTGTTTCTACCTCAAGACGTTTCACATTAGCACCTGAGTCTCCACTACTCTGTTTCTCAGACAGATAATACTTGAGATCTAGGAAAGAAGGGCACAGCTCACAAAAGTTGGCAATATTCTCTTGAATAGTTCCGAGAGGTTACGAAGCTTATTGAGGTAAAATCAAAGAAGGAAATTGAGGAATAAAGAGAGCTATTAAAAGAATCAGTATTTGATATTATCAGGAACACTTCTGCGAGATACAATTTGGGTTAAAACCAGTCTCATACATAGCAGAATCTCCAATAGAAAGGACAATTTGAGTTGGAACCCACAAAATTCCACATATGATACTATGTTGTAAAACAACAAATGTTTCTGGGCATATCTTACAAATATAGCAAATTAAAAATCGGACACACATTTTTCTCCTTCTTGACACACATTTCATGTCAGATGACACTTCATGCCTTTTCGACGGACTCAGTAAGTCTTCTTTCCATGGGCTTTTTTTTTTCCCTGTATAAGCCCGGTTTGGTGGCTGTTTTTGTTTGACTTGTCTGAATAGGTTTGTTAGTGCTTGATGTAGTATGGGTTGCCATATTCGTTTGATTGGAGACATCGAGGGCTTGTCCCACTTAGAGATCAAGGATCAGAGGGTTCTTGTTATGCACATGCTGCCGCTACGGCGGTTGAGTACCTTTACCATATAAAACGAAATAGAGTCATTGAGCTTTCGGTCCGAGAGTTGTTAGAACACGGTGCTGGCCAGAGCAGTGACGAGTCTTTAGGAGGCAAGACCATCCGCTGCTTGGACTGGATTAAAGAAAATGGAATTTCCCTTGAGGGGGATTTCCCCTGGCTTCAGGATGAGGTAGAGTACATTCCACATTAAATTTTATATTATTAAGAATTTGACATTGTCGGCTTGTTAGCTTGCTTTGCAATATCCTTCGGATAAAAAAATAAGTACTTTCCACATTAATTTTTTATTTAATCCAGTCATTTTGTTGACAGGTTAATCGGAACATCATCACCATTTATGGTGTGGAGGAGCTTCTATTAAAGAACGATGTGTTCATCCAAGCAGCTATATTAAAATATGGCCCAATTGTTTGTGGTATGTATACCACAGATGCCTTTCGTGCAAAAGAATGTGAAATATTCTACTCCGAGGAGAGAGGCGAACCAGATCACGAGGTTGTATTCTTGGTTGGGACGTTAGTGAAGAAAATGTCCCTTACTGGAATGTTCAAAGTTCATATGGCATTGACTTCGGAGAGGGCGGGATTGCAAGGCTTAAGCGGATCAGCAGCCCTTGGTGGATTGGCAGTCTTGGCTCTGGATGTGCTCCAACTCTCGAAGGATAGATTAGAGTTGTTCCTTAATTTAATCAGAGGATTGGCAGTTTTGACAGTCTTGTTCTTATTCAAACTCTTCTTGTCACTGGCCACATTTCATTTTTTACGGAGTTATAGGTAGGTTGAATTAAGGATCTACTCTGATTAAATTAACGAACAACTCTAATCTATCCTCGGAGAGTTGGAGCGCATCCAAAGCCAAGACTGCCAATCCACCAAGGGTTGTCGGTCCGCCTAAGCCTTGCAATCCCGCCCTCTCCGAAGTCAGTGCCATACGAACTTTGAACATTCCAGTAAGGGACATCTTCTTCACTAACGTCCCAACCCAAGAATACAACCTCGTCAGCTGGTTTGCCTCTCTCCTCGGAGTAGTATATTTCACCTTCATTCTCACAAAAGGCATATGTGGTATACATCCCACAAACAATTAGGCCATATTTTGATATAGCTGCATGGATAAACACATCGTTCTTTAATAGAAGTTCCTCCACACCATCAATGGTGATGATGTTCCGATTAACCTGTCAACAAAATGACTGGATTAAATAAAAAAATTAATGTGGAAAGTACTAATTTTTTTATCCGAAGGATATTGCAAAGCAAGCTAACAAGCCGACAATGTCAAATTCTTAAAAGTATAAAATTTAATGTGGAATGTACTCTACCTCGTCTGTGTGTGTGTGTGTACATATACTAGTTTAACGGCTTCGTGCGTTGCACGAGTGTGATGCCCGTGTGTATTTTGGCTTACAAATTCTAGGGACTCAAATGCGTAAGAAACAAACTCTAGGGACTCAAATCCGTAAAGCAACAACCTCCAGGGACTCAAATAAGGCGTCGTGCCTAGCACGAGTTTTATGCCCGTGTATTTTAATTCAGATTTTGCTTTGAGGGAGGTTAAAAAGAACTCATACTGAAATATGCTTGGATGTGCAACCAACTGAGTTATAGAAGTCTGGGATAAACTATAGACATCTGTCACATGCATGACGCGAATTTCAAAAACAAAGACTTTCACACCAGCCGTTAAAAAGGGATCAGAAATGGCAAAGCAATAAACTCTAGGGACTCAAATGCGTAAGCAACAAACTCTAGGGACTCAAATCCGTAAACCAACAACCTCCAGGGACTCAAATGCGTAATTTAGCCATACATAGCCAAAAGACCAAAAGGACATAGCATTGTGGCAAAATTACAAGAAAACCAATAGGCCAAATTCCAATTGGAGGGTAAAATTGACAAAATGTGGCAAATGACCAAACAAAATTTTTGGAGGTCCTCTCTTTTATAAGCCTAGGGGTTGTATATATATATATAGGAAGAAGATCCTATAGGGGCTCCCTTACATAGCTTATGTAAGGGATTTTTCGTTCGACACTGAATTTCGACAATCCGAACCGTTAGATGCGTTTAGAATGTGTTTTTAAGGTTTACCGCGAGGATTCGTAAAAAAAAATACCCGAAAGGGCTTGATCCAAGCATTTTTCGATAAAAATGTTATACATAGCGTTTTTTCAAAAACTGATTGGATCAAGCCCTACCGGGTATTTTTTTTTACGAATCCTCGCGTTGGACCTTAAAAACATGTTTTAAACACATCTAACGGTTCGGATTATCTCGAATCATTGAAATTCAATCTCGAACGATAAATTCCTTACATAAGGCTTATGTAAGGGAGCCCTTATAAGATCCTCCTCATATATATACATATAGGGAACATTTCCTATGAGGCCTCCCTTAGCCACGTCATTTGAGGGAGTCTAAATGACAGCCGTTGGATCGCAGCCAATTAAAATAGGTTCGCGGGTTAAAGAGGCGGGTCAGATGGGGTTCGCGGGTCAGGATCCGGGTTTAACACCCATCTGGATCCCTTCCTCTTTCATTCACGTTCATTCGACAGAGAGAGAAGAGAGAGAGAGAGAGAGAGAGAAAATAGCGATCGACGAAGAACAACAAATTGATCCAATCGAAGCACTGATTTCGTTCAAATCGAAGGTTACTGATCTCGATATCTCTCCTCTCTCTCTCTCTCTCTCTCTCTCAGTCGTAGTTCTTCGTTCCTTTCACGCTAATGAACTCCATTTTTGAATTTTTAGGGTTTTTTTTACGGTTTCCACGAACAGCAATCGAAGGTATGACTCTCTAATCTCTCTCTCTTCATCGTATTTCATCTCGATTTAGTGAAGTATTCATCGTTTTAGGGTTTTTTTTACGGTTTCCACTGGTTCGTATTTCATCGTTTTTCAACTCGATTTAGTGAAGTATTCACTGTATTGCTGCATAAATCGAGTGAGAGACACCACCACAAAAACCCAACTCGATTTATTGTATCTGCATAAATCGAGTATTCACTTCTAATGCACTTCTGAGCTTAAAAAGACACCACTGTTTTAGTGTTTTCAACTCGATTTTGGTTTTTTTTTTCGGTTTTTCAAATTGATTTGTTGTTTTTTAGGATTTCAAGCTCTACTAGGAGACCAACTTCACCTTGGATGCCATTCCTACTCCAATCTAAGTACTTTCAAAGGAAATCCGAAAACAACAATCCTATTTTTTATTTTGATTTTGGTATCAATCAAATGCAATATAGGCTTTCATCAGAGACACCTATTATAGGAAATTCTGTGGAAAATTGGTGAAC
>JAXBDA010002479.1:0-42242 GCA_036023075.1 Gaultheria prostrata
ATGTAACATATTTGGAGAAACAATTTGTATGGGATACGGGTATCAAAATTTGATTTATTGTTCATTATCAATGTAGCGTTGTGAGGTGACTTATGGGTAAATTTATGAGTTTATCGAGATATCTCTCAGGAAAAAATGTTTATTAAATATGTTGAAAATTGAGGGCGTGACACATAGCACAAATAGATAAGGGGATAGGGGATCGCCTTGTCTAAGCCCTCTACTAGGAGTGAACTCTTCTAGGGCTTCCCCATTCCACAAGACAGAGGACGAAACTTTTGTAACACAATCCATATCCATTTCTCATTAAAATTAAAGAGAGTCAAGGTATCTTTAAGAAAGTTCCAAGATATTTTGTCATAAGCTTTTTCCAAGTCAATCTTAAAAACCATACCACCTTTCTTCCCTTTTTCTGTCTAAGCGTATGGAGAATCTCTTGAGTTATGATAACATTATCATAGTGGATCTTCCCGATATAAAACTACTCTGAAAAGGGCTAACTTGTGCAAAAGAGGTCTGACTCTATTGACCAGGATTTTGGTGATAACTTTATAAAGAACATTACAAAGACTTATTGGTCTAAATATTTTAAGGGAATCCGGGTGTTCAGTCTTAGAAATCAGAGCAATAAGTGTTTTATTAACAGCTTTAGGGATAGAAGCAGTCTCAAAGCAGTTCTTAATAGACACACACACATCATTGCCAACAATATCCCAGAATTTATGATAAAACACTGCTTGAATACCATCAGGTACAGGAGCCTTAAAAGGGTGAATGTTTTGAACAGAGTTCCAAATCTCAGCATTAGTAATTGTGGCTTTCAAATTGACATTATCTTTGACAGATAAAGTGTTAGCCAGGTGGTGAGATTGGGATCTGTTAGCATGACCATGGGTTTCCAAAAAGAGATTTTAAAAATAATCCTGGACCATGACTTTTAAGGTATCAGGGTTCTCAACCCAAACATTATCCGAATTTTTCAACATAGAATTTTTTTCTTTCCTTCTACGGATAACAGCAGTTAAATGGAAAAATTTAGTGTTCCTTTCTCCGGCTATTATCCAATTGGAACGAGATTTCTGGAACCAAAGTATTTCCTCTTGATTCAAAATGTTGTTATAGTCAGAAATAAGGTTTTGCTCAAGCAATTGAAGGTTGTGAGAGAAGTGTTATCTTGAGCTTTTTGAATTCCTTCAATTCTAGCCTTTAACCATCTTTTCTTTTGAAAAATATTTCCAAAAACATTACGATTCCAGGATATGGCTTCCTTGGTGAAATTTTTGATACAGTCAAAGATATCATTCCCACACCAGGCATTATTAACAGCATTAATAAATGAATTTTCAGTCAACCAAGCTGCCTCCATTCTAAACGGTTTATTAGTATGTGTGATTTTAGAGTTACCCAAAGCATGAACAAGTATAGGGGAATGGTCAGAATAAATACGAGGTAGAACTTTAACCATACCTTCAGGAAATCGAGTACGCCATTTAGAGTTGGATAAAGCTCTATCTAGTCTTTTTTTGATGTTAGCTAATCCTGACCTTCCATTCGACCATGTGAATTTTGATCCAGTGTATCCCAAATCCACCAGATTACAACGGTTGATTCTCTCCCCAAATTTTCTCCTTTGGCTCCCATTATTGTCAGCTGCCAATCTTGTACTCTTATCCAAGCTCACCGTATCATTACAGTCGCCAGCCACCATCAAACCTCTCTCTGTTTTCTCTGCAACGGATTCAAGGTCTTCCCAAAGTGTATCACGCATACGAGGATTAGGGTTACCATAAATGGCAATAAAGACCCATTCATCGTATTTGTCTTTTTTGACAGTGGCGTGGATGGCTTGTGACGTCATTCACCTCCTTCAAAATGAAGAATCATATTTTTTTTTCATATTAATTTGAAGGCTCTTTCAAATTATGAAGAATGTTCTTCATAAATATTTTTATAATAAACATTATGTAGCTTTTAACATTGTGATCCAATAGTGATAAAATTAGTTTCATTAAAAATATAATAATAATTTGTTTAGGGTTTTGTTAGCATGTGCCCCATAGGCATATGATAATGTTCATTAAATGAGTCTAATTAAACTCACTGTTGTTAAAAATAGTAAAAATAGTTTATGACTAGTGTTTCAAACTTAGATTTCCCATACAAACAAAGACAAATAAAAGAGTTAATGTAAACTATTTTTTTTTACTTTTAACAAAAGTGGGTTCAATTAGTCTCATTAATGAATATTATCATGTGCCTTAGGGGCACACATTAACAAAATCCATTTCTTTAAAATAAGACAAATCATGAATATATCTGGTTAATAACAAAAAATTAACATTCAAAATTTTGGAGGAAAAAAATAGAGATTAATGAGTTTTGGGTGTTTTTTGAAAATTAAAGACAAAAATAAAAGAACTGTGGTTGGAGTTTGAATAAATAGTAGTGCCACTATTTATAATCACTTTTGGAATAACGTACTAGAGTAGTATTTTGAATCTTCAAAATGAAGAGTTGGGTTGGGAGATGCTCTATGACCTCATTCCACTAATTGAAAAAAGTTACAAAGTCAGCTCATTATGAAAAGAATAGTGATAATGTCAAAATTATTTTTGATTGTATCAAAACTCAAGTGCATGAAATATTTGTACTTTATGTTTGTACTTATTTGTAAAGTACAAACATTTCATGCACTTGAGTTTTGACACAATGCAAAACAGTTTTGGCATTAGCACTACCCTTATAAAAATCAAAGCAGTCACTCTCTCATAATACATCACATAAAAAGCCGTTAAAAGTAACCCTCAGTGGAACACGCCTAAGTGTCCGATTCATTCCATGCCTAGCCAATTGATTTGTGATGCGTGTTGCTTGGCCGTGTGAGTGTCCACACAAGATTGTTTCTCTTGATGAACCAAAGTTAAGCTCAACCATCCACAGGTAAGAAGGGAAAAGATCCAATAATATGCCTGCCAGCTCCAATCAGACCCCACAAGAATTAAGTCCCGTCAGATGTGTCGACAATCGAGGCGTGATAGCCTCACACGTGGCGGAACATAGGGTCCACACCAGCAACGCACCGTATCCATTGGATCGTACGCCGTTGGATTCGGCTCCTTTGCAAGGGCTAATTAAAATCAACTGCCACGAGACGCCGACAATATACCGCGATAAAATGGCCAGCAACCCGGACCCGGTTGGATACGGATTATGTCGTCGATAGATTCGTATCACGGGGGTGGTGAAAGTGACAGCTGTCACTTCTTTTTGGGTTTTTTTTGGCACCACATGGTTTTATTGTGATTTCAGCACCGGAAAAAAGGGTGTTACTGTGATCTGCCGTTAGGGTGTCGGTTCGGACCGTCATGACGGTGACGGCGAGGGTGGTGTCAGAACGGTCATGAATCAGAGAAGAGGGGTAAGTATATGACGGGTGGATGGGCGGGTAAGGTGTCGGATTCTGTGGACTTGCACGTTACGTACGGGCTAAATCCGAGTTAGGATAATCTATTTTGATAATACACATTTCGGATTTAATTCAAATTTTTATAAATTTAAATCTTTCATTGTTTTGATTAAATTCGAACTGTGTATTGTCGAAATGAACGATCGAATGAGAACACTACGAGTTAGGATGGGGGCATTCTCGGTTCAAGTTCCGCACCAAACTCACAATTTTGGCTCCATGAGCTTATAGAAACCAGCACTGCTACATACACAGAAAATATATTCAGAATTTATCCAAAATTTGAAAATTAATTGCCTAGATTCACTTGGAATAAATCTGAACTATTAATTTACACATTCTGGGTAAATTTTAGGTACCCTTTTTGGCTCTTTTGGGTACCTAAACTTTCTGTATAGAAACTATCCAAAGCTTCCACGTCTTATGTCTCGTTGGACAGAATATGTTCCTAAAAATTAAATTTGATGGAACGTCAGACAGGTAAATGAACAAATCATTTAAAGTCTGACTATTTTAGGTTCACTACCGAGGGGGTGCTGCGCAGCGTGCTGCATTTGACGGCGCCGTGCCGGTATCGGTCCGATGATCGGAGACGTCCACCGCGTAGAGCTCGTTGAGTACTATCAGTGCACTAAAGATGAACTCGATCGGACATCGATAAGTACGTGATCGGAGCATATATAACTTGAAAAAAATTGGAACATATCTGACTTGAAACACTGGATGAAAACTATTAAACCCATTTTTTTCAAGTTATTTGTATTCCGATTACCCACTTAACGATATCCGATCAAGTTGATTTTTGGTAGATTTGTAGTACTCGACGAGCTCTACGCAATGGACGTCTCCGATCATTGGACCGACACCGGCGCGGCGGCACCGAGTGCCGCACTGCACGCTGTGCAGCACCCCTCTGTCCCATATTTGTTGTCCTTTTGGATAGCAAAAGTCAGTACTATGTTTATTCTCATACAAGTCATGCTAGGGGAACACTATTTTGGTGTACACCAAATGTATACCGTTTCATACAAATGATCGGAGTCGTTCAATATTTTTAAAATATTTTTTTAAGGACCTCTGTAAAAAATTAGCCCATTCTAATATCGGTAAGGTTTCGATCGATTATTTTCCTAATTTTCTGTCAGTAAATTGGACACAAAATTGATCGAGTTATTACCGGTGTTAAAATGAGCTAATTTTTTTACAGAGGCCCTCAAAAAAGCATTTTAAAATATTGAGCGGCTCCGATCATTTGTGTGGGATCCAAAATGAATCCCACGGAAGTGGTGTACATTTGGTGTACACCAAAATGGTGTACCCATAGGTTTTCCCATTCTCATACTTTTATGTATGGGTCTTGTTAACGTGTGTCTAATAGATACATAGTAAGCACACAAACAAACAAAATAAACACGCCATTCAATATACCTTTTACACTTTCCAATTTACTTTTATATATTTTTATACACTTTTCACACTTTTCAATGCACTTTTCCAACCTTAACGTATGCTAATTGGGCACACATAAGCATTTTCCTTTATGTATTTGGTCAAATTAATTTTGTTGCACTATTGCGTGCACATATTCTTCTCAATAAGACCTATAAAGTGAACAGTAGAGATTGTTTTTTTAGAACCCCATATATAGCCAAAAAGTATGAGTTTGAAGGCTGAGGATATGAAGGGGAGCTTAACCTTGCATTCTCGTGCCTTTTGTTGTGGTCTTTCACTTGGATGATCTAAATTGTTTATGTTTTAGAGTTTGTCGACAACAATAATCAAGCCAACAATCAAATTCATTAAAGTGAGTCTAAGAAGAGTCCACAAATGAACTAATTGAACGGTCTAATATATTTTCATGGATTAGAGAGGAGCTAAATCCTACATATTCTATGCTATGATATGAACGTATGTCCTGAACAAACAAATATACTAGAAAATACGAGTTGCAAACAAATATGATGACATCATGCACCCAACATTACGGGATAAATCTCACTAATTATCTACATTCATTGAATAAGAAAGTCAATGCGTTAAAGAATACATGTTATATTGTGGTCACAGGATTTCTCATATTTAAGGTAGATCTGATCTCTACCTCTGGAAACGCAAACCTTGTAGACCTGCAGTGCATCTTGTAGGGTACATTTGGATGTCCAAAAGTATTTTGAACGGTCTGGATTTAAAATAAACTATTTCAGAGAAGGGTCTTTGTAAAATCTGTACCCTTCTTTCTAACATCCAGACCATTGATTACCGAAACAGACGGTATAAATATACACTACAAGTAATGCGCCACAAGATCCCCGGGTCCCCTACTCGTGTTATGATGAAAAAAAAAAGGAAAAAAAAAGGGTGATTTTGATAATGTCATGCCGATTTGAAAAACGTGATGCATGGCTATGAAGAACCATAGCTTTGCCCCTTAAATAAAGTACTTAATATGAAGAACCTGTCCTGATGACTGATTTTATGGCTGAAACCCAAAAAATTGAATTTCTAATCTACTTAACCACTTACCTTTTTTTTTTTTGAAATGGCACTTAACCACTTCAAACACCAACGTAAAACTCACATGAGGGTTTTTTTTTTTTTTTAAATAAAAAAAACTTTGTTAAGACTTTAACATATATTTCTGAAGCGTTGTGTAATGAAAGTAATTTTATCGAAGCTGATAGTCATCAAGCTCATTTGGTAATCTAAAAAGAACGGATCATATTTCAATGTAAAGTTTCGTTACAATGTTAGCACACAAAAATTGGTCAAAATGCACTGAAGCTAGCCCGAAAAATTGTTGAACAGGCAGAATTTCCATTCCACATGCAACTGCATTTAAGTAATACCATACCACATCTGCGGTGGAGTAGGTGAAAGAGGTGAAATGTGACAGAGGTGAAAGTGAGGTGATGCTTTGGTAGTTTGGTTTGGTTGATCACACTTATCACAACTTTTCAATGGTATATTTTTACTTTTTCCTTGCAACATTGTCCCAACTCAGTTTCAATATAAGTAGTCCTAGTTCTACCAAATATAGTACTCCCTCCGTCCCTTTTTAAGTGTGTTACCTGAAAATTCCAATTATTTTTCTCTCACATCAACTTTTACAACAACTTTATATTACTTACCTTTATCAATATAATAATACCCACTAACTTTTTAAAAATGAATCTACTTTTCAGGGCAAAACAGGAAATGTACCCACTAACTTTTCAAAACACACACTTATTAAGGGACAGCCCAAAATGAAAATGTACACACTATAAAAGGGACGGAGGGAGTAGTGTTTTGGGTTTGTTAGCGCTAAATCAATCACACACACAATATGGAATACGAAAAACAATAAAGAAAGAACGACAACAAAATTTTACGTGGTTTCCCAAAATCCAGGTACGTCCATGGAAGTGAGAGTGTGTTTGTTATTTGATCGAAAGTCTGTTAGGGTTTTTACAATAGGAAGTATTTATAACGACTACTCTTATTCCAACCCTAATTACACTGTACCATACCGCGGGGGGCTCCGCTCCGTTTGGTTGCTTCGCTTCCCTCACTCCGCTTCGCATCTGACCTTCATTAGAATTTCTCGGTACCTCTCCATATGAGCCACAAGTTCCAAGAGGGTCTAAATTCCGGAGATAGTCTGAAAGGAAAAGCATGGACATATAGAGGACTATATTTTTAAAATTGGATGGACGAACATTAACATAAAAAAAAACTATTTGAATTTTCGTTTGAAAGGCAATTATGGCTGTGTTCGCCCGGCATGATTCAGCTCTCTATACATGTCCGTTATGGGTTTTAGTGGTTCATTTCTCTCAAGTCACAACTAATAAAAAATATAGTATTACCAAATTACCAGTTCCATATTGCTGAGATTTTTGTACATTCTCTTCAATGGCGGCTCCATGTAGGACACTACCCTAGTATGAGGCAATTGTTGTCAACCATTTATTCTCTTTCTTCACCAAAAATTCCAAAATTCCAAAATCTTATATTTTGTCACTGAGAAATGAATATATGGTACTTGGAGTGGGTGGGTGGAGTAAAAACTGGGTCACCAAAAGAGCCAGGTGACCATGACAACCTATTCAATAACTTCGCTGCCACATATACATACAGGTGATGACCACTCTCTCTCTCTCTCTCTCTCTCTCTCTCTCTCTCTCTCTCCGGTCTCTATGTACAAAATTCTACTTTTACATATACACATGTGAATATCTATTGTTAATACAACAAACTACGATTAATCCTCAGGCCTTGAAGATAACGATATGAAATTTCGATTAATCCTCAAGCCTTGAATTTAGCAATCAGACAGGTCTCGAAGTTAGCGATCAGACAGGTCTAAGAATTTTTTGCTGCTACAGTCCCAAAAAGCTTTTTGATGCTGCGTGAGTTGAACACATTTGGAATAATATATCCCTCACTTGTTGTCGTGCTCCTACTCAACCAATTGGGTTACTACATACAATCTATAATCTTATACTGCGAATACTCAAAGGTTTGTTCAAGTTCGATACAAGGTACGAAAAAGTGATTGGCCCGTTGCAAACAAATCCAATGAAATCAACACCCAGTACTCATGGAAAGAATCCGATGTAGTGTAGTACTCTTCCATTATGTGTAGATGCCTAAAGTTTTGGATCAAAATTCCAACTCTGAATATGCTCACTTTTTGCTAAAACCTATTTGGACATCAACCCAGTTCTGATGGTATTTTTGTTTTAATTTCTTTTATCAGCAGTTCTAATGGAATGTTAATAGAGAAGTACATTTGTCTCAGAAAAGGAAAAGGAGAAAACATCTTCAGTCAGTACTTGCATCTTGAGAAAAGATATGGAAGTACAACATAGTCATTTACTAAACCACAGCAGAAAGTAGAAACAAAGATGGGAAACTGTTTGGTACCAGGAAAAAAAACACATGAAAACACCCATAAAATGCATACAACGGGTGAAATTCATCGATACACTGTTCAAATAGTGTACCAAGTGAATTTTATCCGTTGAATGCATTTTATGAATTTATTTTCTGGTACTGTACCAGACCTCAACAAAGAATACAATTGAACTACAACCCTTCTGGTCATTAACTATTTTACAGCCCCCCTAAAAAAAAACCCCAGCAACTTCCAACTCCACCTTTCCACCCAAAAGAGAATGAGGGAAAAAGAACAAATGAATTACAAAAATAGAGAATGGAATGGAATTATTAATTTTGGAGAGAGCTGGATCATTATCCCAACCAATAGTGCTCCCCATTGTTTGGAAAATTTCCTCCTCATTTATACTTTTTTTTTTATTCGGTACGTTTATACCTGAGTTGCTTTTGATCTGCAGCCGCTGGTATGATTTTCAGCTGTTCTCTATTTTTCATCTTCGGCAGATTCATGCAATAATAATCATAGAAGTCATTAATTTTAGATGGTTCACAACAGCATCAAACCGAACTCCAGATGATATTTTGATTTAGGAAAGATCAATATAGAAAGAACTCTGTTATTTCAAAGAATGTCCCTGTTGAATCCTAGACAAGGGAGATCAAAGCACCACATAAATTACTGCTCATATCCATGGTTTGAATGATTTTGGGACAGAAAGTGACAAACGCAAGCCCGCAGCTATGATCGACCATGCAAAAATTTGCACATTATATCATTCTTACAAAATTGGACTGGATTTCACATTCTTATCCAATACTTCTAATTGGATTTATAGACTTCGGATACGTAAAGTCATCATATAAATCAAAATTGGCATCCCTTGACTGGCTACTGCTCTCTCATGATAAATGATTGGCATGGCCAACCAGGATGTAACATAAATAAATGACAGAATTACAGAGAGAGCTTACCGAGCTAGATCTTGTCAAAATCATCATCCAAACCCTCATCTCCCTCCTCTGAAAGAACAAATAGACTATCATTATGCTGAATTTTAAGACATTGAGAAAGCCATCGAAAAAATGTAAACTTGCAGGCTGTCTAGGCATAAAACTGTTTAAACGGGAAACTATTATGGTAGCTTAGCTTAAGCACAAGGAGGATATTCCATTAAACTAATTGGGAAAAAATGTTTTCTCAAGTCATACTAGTGTTTTCAGAAACATAAACAAGCTCCCAGTAACCCAATTACCCAAATAATACAATGAAAGACATTGAGTGCCTATGTGAAACATGCAATGCAAGGGAAAAGGTAAACCATACTAGTGTTTTCGCTTCGGTAACCCATATAATAGGTATGACATAAAAAAAAATTATATGAAAATAGTTGAAGGTAAAAGGTAAAAATAAAAAAATTCCTTTCTTAAGGCAAAAAAACCGACAAATATTTTTGTTTGGCAAAATAATAGCCACTTGAGCTAACAAGTCTGGAAGTGGTAATGGTAGTACCTGGAGGATCATCACTGTCACCAAGGTCTCCCAGAAGAAAGACATCCAAATCCTGCTCAGCAGCTGATGAGGTTTTACTTTTCTGGTTCATGCCCGCTGCTGCTGTTTTAGAAGTTGTTCCACCAGTTGAAGATTCCTTCATGTTGCCATCTTCCACTTGTTCAGCAGAATTTTGCTTAGCCTCTTCCATGTACCGCTTTTCATACCTAAAACAAAACAGATTGGAAAATTAAAAGTACAGATACGATTACTGAACCAATAAACCAGTACAACTACAAACACATGCGCCATCAATTAAAAGCTAAAGAGAGAATAGTTATTGAAACCACAGTCACAACTACATACAAACAAGCCAAAAAGAATACAAATCTCCATTTCCTAATCTTAAAGATTGAAAGCATGAAAGCGCGCAACATGAGGCATGTTTATTATTTTGAACATAAATGACCTAGTAAACCAATAAAGAAAGTTGCTATGCAGGTGAATGTAAATCTATAACAGACACAATAAACTGAAATTGATTCCAAACAAAAATAGAGCGGGGTGTGAAAAACATACAGGATGCAATTAAACAACATTCACCGTCTGAAGTTATAAATGCTTCAGAACACTCTGAGTAGTCAGAAGAAAAGACAGATTTAGGGTATGAATGCAATGAGAACACCTTTCTCTAGTATAACATAAATGGAAGCATTCCACAGGAAAAGTTACTCACGGAGACACGTGACTATTAACCAGAATAAAATATATTCTCCAGAACTTCCTTTCTTTCATCACACGAGGGCATAACTCGTATCTTAATTTCGAGATTTCCTGCAATTGAATGCGATAATCCTTATTAGATGGCACAAAAGCAACAAGTTTGATACTCATACATGCCAAATGCCAATGCATGGAAGATTTCAACGTACAATTTCTCTAGAAGCTAAAGATATTTGAGAGGTAATTTTTAAGTACTTAATTAATCATCAAAACACCCCCACAATGTGGCCTAACTATCCCTGCATGTCATTTTGAAGGTCAATTGATTGATTCCTACAAAACCTTAGACTTAAGAACAATTGCAGGTTAAACTAGCATCAGTAGTTTACACTAAAATAAAAGAAATTTTGTCCAGAGATGACTACGGTTGACGATATGACCACTTAAGAATACACTCTTTCTTATTGCTTAAACTTCTTTTAAGGGCTCTGCCCAAGTTATAGCCATTCTATTAGCTTAACCTTTAAGAGCAGTTTGCCATAAAATATGGAGTAATTGCAAAAGGTCAGATTCGAGAGTCCTGTGTACCTGCAAAAGGGTTATTCTCCTCCCATAAACTCATTTTGTTTTCCCTTTAAATTTGCAATGTTGCTAACATATACACAAGAGACAGAATCTGCATACAATTTGGGACACCAAACAAACAAAATTCTCACTTCTCATAAATAACCGAACAATTCTTATACAGAGTTTGAATGACAATTAAGCATTATCTTTCTCCAAGTTCAATATTGAGACATCAAAAAAGAAGGTAGGGACACAGGGAGTGGGCAAGTTCATTTAGGCGCCAAAAAAACCCTAATGCAATGTCCATGTATGCTCCACGTTTCTTCCAGGTAACCATACAAAGGTCACGTAGAGTCCAGGTCAGCCATTTCATTTCACTTTAGAGGGAGGGTGACGGTAGGGGTTTAATTGATGAGTTTTTCAAGAGTACATGTGTTTATGTGATAATTCGTGACGGTCAGGGGTCTCCGTGCGATTTTGGAGAAAGGTCGGGTTATTTTGGCTGTGTTCGGAAAACTTTTTTGGAAACTTTTTTTGGAGTTGAAACAGTTGCCCTCCTTAAATGGGGATCAGGTTCAGAGGGTGGTCCACTTGGAAGACAATGACCATTGAAGTCAAAACTTTGGGGTGCATACACGTTGGACAGAGAGGACATACATATCATTGTGTAGAGAGAGCTAGAGAGGACACGTTGGAGTTTGAGGGGGTCCTTGCTGGTCAAAGTGGCAGAGGTAGGGAGGAAGAAGCCTGGGTGGGACCTGGGTTATTTGGGGAATCAACATTTTGAAATTCAAAATTGAACTTCCAACTCCAAAATTTTTTGGAAACACTTTCTGAACAAAGCCTTTGAAATTTTTCCTATTTTTTCGTACAAGCATCTCTTTCTCTCAAAACTAAAAAGCAAGACATATATTGAAGCGGAAACTATTTAGTTGGCATTTGATGCACCATGTTTTCATGCTTCCAAGCGGTTGGTTTGATGAACAAAGTAAGAGATACCTTGACCGTCAAGAGAACAAATTTGGCATGTTTTTCTTGCCATGCTGTAAGGTCTTGCCGAACATTTGAGACTGTGGGAATATCAGACATTTCAGCATCATCTGCAAACCAAGGACAATAAGCTCATTGCATACAAGGTAGTAACAATCAGAAGAAAATATGACATACAATTTTTATATATCAATGCTTTTGTACCACAACGCAATCAAATTCGCAATTTTAAACCTTAATGATTTCAAAACTAATGGTGAGAACTTTAAAAAAATAAAGAGAATCATCCAAGATGAGATTTTACAAGACATACCCACCACAGAGCTTAACAACACTTGGAAGGAGAGTACGTAGAAGAGATTGGGGAATTTTCTTGACATTACTTTTACAAGTACCAATGACCAATTTTTTGTACATTGCACACGAGCTTTAGGTTTACTACTACTTACTACTTACAAATTCAATCAATGAATTATGAAAATTTGCGCAGATGGCAGAAAGGACATTACAAGCTTTCCCTATCATGGTAAGCACTAAACAAGTGTTCTCAAATCGGGAAACGTATCGTGTATGTTTACTTTCATTTTATGAATCATATCGGGATACATATTGCGTATGTTAAGATACAATAATAAAAGTTAATATAGAATAAAAAGCTAGTTATGCCTAATTACAATCTAAAAATCAGCTGTATATAGAAAAATTAAGGTTTAAGGTTGAAAATTTATAAGTCTCCCAAGGGGGGTTTATCACGTTGAGGTTTTCCGGTGTCTTCGTCAAGGAAAGAGAAGAAGAGCTTTTATCTTATTCTTATTCTATTAATGCATAAGAAAAAATAAAAAAGCCGCAAAACATGAGACCGTGACTCCGTTCATTCTGCGAGTTTGTTCCGAGCTATCGAAATATGTTCTTTCCTCTATTCGAGCTTTAAAGGATTGAGTTTTGGTTTTCTTTAATGGTTTAAATGTTGCCATAACTAGATCAAACGATATTTAGAACGCATTTGGGGTTCTGCTTCGTAAAATTTGGTATTACATTTTTTCAATAAGTAATTGTAGGATATGTACCGAATCGGGATACACGAATATATCGTAGGATTTCTACACAAAAAGGATATAGGATGGGATACGTGTCGTTTTGGGAAGATTTCGAACCCTAGGATAGGTATCCCATATCGTAGATTTTTAACAACTATGAGCAATACTACAAGCTTTCTTGTAACCTAGAGTAGATATATTAATACATGTAACCACATTCTATGCTAAAAATACTATCCTATTGACCAAGATTTCACCACTGAAAATCAGAAAGAAAAACTGAAACAGTAAATGACTCTAAAATATAATATTTTAGTCTCACAACCATGAATTATGTTATGGTCAACTACAAATCAGATGAAGGATAACCAAATTTCCGTTCAACCTATACTAAAATCTTTATAGAACTCTGGAAGGGTTCAAGCTCTCAATAGTCAAAGTGCTTCACTGAATTACTTCACACTATTTCATGGAATTGCGGTTTACCAGTGTAAAGATTTAGATTTAACCTGGCCAGGTAGTTGGTTGTGCTAATTGGCGGTTTGGAAATCCTAGACTTCTAGGTCTAAAAAAGCTAACTAAATATTTTACAACTGTATTTAGTTTTCTTTTCCCTCCTTTTTCCCTGCAACTAAACGAGCTATAAGGAGAATGAGACCAACCTTACATAGAACCCACTATTTGGATTACCGTCCTACACAAATACAAGATCCAAACACAGCTGTAAGAACCTCGCAGTATACTTACGCTGAATCGTCGCAAAACCTGATGACGTTTCCAAATTCTCTATTTGACAGAAACAACAAAGAGACCGTGTCAAACCAAAATGGCATTGCCATTTCTCCCACTTCATCCAAGCCATTTGATTTGCTTTGAAAAATGAGATGTTTAAACCAATGGTCTGGATTTGAGATTGTGCCAAAATGACACCGAATCGGTGCAGCAAGCCAAACATAGCTGTTGCAATGCCCAATTTGGGACCAACGGGTGGACTTGCTCTAAAAAATGTAATCTAATAAGTGGAAAGTGTATTGAAATGTGTAAATGCATTCTTCAAGTTTTAATTTTCTTTCCATTTTTGGGGGGTCATGTTCTGAATTTTACTAATCACTAGTTGACTGGTCCTACGTTTACAGCAGAAAGCAAAATCCATAGAAAAAAGAAGCAAAATACACTGTACCTTCCAATGGAAAATCACGAAATGTATTCAACGTAATCCCCTTAACAAACTCCCTCAACTCCTCCGTAATCCCAAAGCTCTCGAGATCCCCATCCTCCACCACGGCCGCCGTTGCCGAGGTCTCGACGAGAGAGGACAATGCGGCGGCGGCGGAGGTGGGAATCTGGGACTTGATCTGGTCGGCGCGCTTGAGGGCCTCGGCCTTGATCTGGTCGGCTCGCTTGGACGCCTCGGCAGCGATCTCCTTGGATTTCCTCGAAGCCTCTGAAACGATGTCGGATAGCTTAGAGGAGGAGGATCCGATCATGGTGATGTGGTCCTGAGATCGTTTTGCCGCTTCTACGGTCAGCTCCTGGGATCGTTTTGCCGCTTCTTCGGCGAGGTTTCGAGCTCTTTGCCAGAAATCCATTTTGCCGGTGAACGGAAATTGTTGATACTCCTACACTACTTATGAAATATGAATCTCTCTCTGATCTTGCTTGCTCCTTTTGGTCAGCTGGTGTGTATGAAAGGTGGTGAGGATGGAGAAAACGGTGGCGTTTCGGTATAGGATATGGTGTGGTGGGTTCCAGGTTTATGGAGGTGGGCATGGTTGACTTAGGATTCCCCAATTAAACTGAGCTGTCTATATACGTGAAAGAATGATTAAAATAAGTAAATAAATCTCCGTCAAGGAGTTTGTTGGCCCCAAAACAAGCATTTCTTGACTATTTTATTTCATCAATCTTCTTCTTATTTTTCAAAACCAGAGAGAGACTATTTCATCAATTGGAGTGACAAATATGTACCATTCAAAATGTTTTGTCCGGTTCGCGAGATAAAAATTTACAAATAATACAATTTGTTCCAGAAAATTTCAAAATTTTGTTAAGCAATTTAGTAGATATATTAATTAGTTCTTTTTATTTAGGTTTAAGTCTTTGTTTTGTGAACAAGACAAATATTTTAGGAGAAAGGAAGTAACAGAGTCGTGCCAAGGGATTTTTCATAAAGTGGTGGTGAGAATGTTTGACTTCATGGTAGAAAATCAAGCCAAATGAACGACACCGTTCAAGCAAGTCCCAATCAAAGACTTGTAGTCTAATGGTTATCTTCTGATTCTCCCACAAGCAAGATTAGGATTTGAGATTCGGCAAAATATTTTTGGACTCTTTCATGGAAAAATCTGGGCCGTCCAAAGCACTTTTGGATGGCCCGGATGTGCTCACTAGGGGCGCTCTCTAGAGACCGCTCACCAGGAACCCCTCTTCCCTTCTAGATCCCTTTGGACTAACTCACTAACTCTTCCGCTAACCCCTACCACTGATGTATATGAAAAAAAAAAAGTCCCAATAAGGGATCATCGGGATTTGAATCTCAAATCCAAGCTTTCAGCTACTCAACCTGGTACGAAATAGGGCTCCTGTTTAAGCGAAATAAAACTTGGATTGGAGAGAACAATTTCAACACGAACAAGATTTTTCCTTGTCCTATTCAATGATCGGAATTATTCATTTCTTTAAACTGATCAAGAGTATCAAGCATGTCAAAAATTAAGTTTATCCCATATCGTTTGATATGATTTTAGAAATCTTTATATTGCAAAAAAAATGGTTGAAATACGCTTTCGATCCAATGTTGCAATCTTACAAAACAGAGTAAAACGGAGACACTATTAAAATATACAACCTAAAACATTCCCAATTTATTTAAGCTACTCAAGATTAACTATTGTTGTAAATACTACAGGGGTCTTGCTAACGTGTGCCCAATGTGCACATAATTAATTAAAGGAAACATATACTCCAATACATATTTTACACATTTCAATACACTTTCACATATTTCTATACACCTTTTTACACATTTCAATATATTTTTTCAATCTTAACGTGTGCCCGCACGTTAACATTTTCTGTACTATAATACAAAAAAAAAAAGGAGGAAGAAGAAGAAGAAGAAGCAGCAGCAGCATGGAATAGATAAGAAAGTGTTAGATACAATTCTATCAAAGGTAAATCTATATAATTAGGGACCGGTAGTGGGTTGAAATATAAAGGTCACGAGATTCAAGATTGGTTCGGACCAGGAGCCCAAACACAAAGTGGAACGAAGCCCATCCTTTGAATTGAAGGATAGTGGGACAAGTCATAATCCGAGCCCAATGGAGCCAAACCGAGACTTCATGAATCGGCAAGAGTCGGTATCTGGGACGAGTCAAGATTGATCCGACCGAGCCAGCAATGATCCGGACAAGTCACTGAAGCCGGGTAAACCCAAAGTAGCTCGCGAGGAATACGGAAGGGAGTTCGGGTGCTAAATAGTAGCTGGGAAAGGGTAGTCCCTTTTTATTTTTGCCAAGTGAAAGGGGTAGTCCATTAAAGTTGATTGTGTTTGGGTTTTGGATTTATATAGAGTGACCCAGAAGGCACGGGAAAAGGAAATGGATTACGAGGAGTGTCAACTTCTCTTCTCTTTAAATTCTCCACCATTCCTAGATCCCAAACACATCTTAATGTAGGTTATTTCTTACGAGGAATGTCATTCTTCTGGCCTAAATGTGTTGGAATGTACATGTATATGAACTCGAAGACATAATTCGACAGCAGAATAAATTTGGAGCCAACCTATTCCATATCAACCAAAACATGCATTTCTTTGGCGGAATGCACACCAATTCTAGATCGCTGGATGTACAATATATCGATACGCAAGTATATAAACACAAAGGTGTATATTCGTCTCACACATTGAGAAAATAGGAAAATGGGGGACAAAAGAAGTATATGGTAGTTTAGAATTTAGTACAACAGAAGGAAACGAATGATTTCCAGCGTCTGTGCTTCTTTAAGTCTTTCCTGTTAGCTTCCCCCATTCTTTCAGGGCTGTCATTCCACTCCCAGGACAATCTGTTTGGTTAATTAGCAGAAAAATAAATAAAGAAAACCGCTTTGATAAACAAACTTGAGCTTGGTAAAAATGACATAGTAAAAGTGGAGAAATTTACACTGGAAAAGTGAAGGACCGCGTGCTATTGCAGCTATTTGACCGGAAAGATATGCTACCGGATTTCGTACTTGGACCTGAAACTGGACCGACTGCAGAGAAACTGAAGTCCGCGTGATCTTCATCAGGAAGATGGGTCTTGTTGATTGTTGTAAAAGGTGGTTGAGAATCTGTAATTCTGGGATGATCCACTATCCCAGTGCTGATCGTAGTCATAGACGGAGGACCATCATTGTTTGTGATGCTTCTAGTCTCCACCTCAGATTCTGAAGCACTGGAGATAGGCCTCTCAATTGGAACCTGCAATTTCAAACTTGTAAAGACATAAAAATCTAGCTAATTTGAATCCATTACCAAGCAGAGGTCAACTGGTCAAGGTATCATTCTCATTGGATTTTACTAATTAATCTTCTATGCTAATTTATTAATTTGTTTCAACATTTTCATTAATTTTCACAATAAGGGAGAATTGAAGCAGGAGTAGGAACTGGGAGAACAAGTACTCATATTTAAACTATTTACGGTTTCAGAAAATTAAATTATTGCATAGATGACTAATGTTGACATCTAACTATGAACAATTAACATTAAGTTTGAAATCTGTATTAGATCAAGAAATACTAGCATTCATATATCGTGCCAGCCTTACGCACAAAACAATTTGTAGTGTTTAAGAGACTAAACATATCTGTCCAACAACTCGATGTTTGCCTCTATTATGAGTTCCTAATATTACCAGTCTGGGTGAGATGTGGAAGTTCTTTTTTTCGATAAAATTATGCATTGTCAAGTGTGATTAAACAAAGAAGACTGGAGACACTGAAGAGCTTAAATTGCTTTGGGCAGTTTACCAAATTCAGTATCACCACGAACTTGCATGGTGAGGACATATGTTGGAACTTGTCCCACATTGGTTAATTATCACCTCGAAAACTAGTATATGAGCCTGGACGGCTTCTCCACTCATTGCCAATTGGTTTTGAGTTGGATGCTTTAACATGGTATCAGAGCTAGGTTTTCGGAGGCTTTTCCCCTTTGTTTGTGCCATAGGTTGCACTTTGTTCTGTTGTGATCCGTATGTTCCCGATCCTTTGTTGACCTCTCCACATGCGAGTTAGGGGTCGCACATGCAGAGAGTGTTGGAATTTGTCCCACATCGGTTAATTATCACCTCGAAAACTAGTATATGAGCCCGAGCGGTCTCTCTACTCATTGCCAATTGGTTTTGAGTTGGATGCTTTAACAGACATATGATTCATATGAACATAACACTGATGATATGCATAAGAGGATTTACCTTGCTATATTTTTGTTCACTTCTATCTCCACTTGAATTGGATGGATGCGTGTCCAACTCTCCAACAAATGGCAATCTTGCACTTGTACTGTTCTCTGTGGAAGCAGAGGAAAAATACGATGAATCCGAAATGGACGACTCTCTGGTCAGTGCTTTCTCTGTTGATTTACCATCTGTTTCCAAGTCAGAGTTGAGTAAACAAGAGATGATACTATGGTCCAACTCACAATTTTCTACTAAACATCTATCCGGGGAAGGAATTTCCCTGTCGATGCAAATGTCTTTGACAATCTGGTATTCACTCTCCAGCTCAAAAATAGCAAGTTCCGGAATTTCACAATCCACAAAACTTGCATCAGAATCTGAGTTCACTTGATACTCTTGCCAATAGCCTATATTCTCATCATCCAGACAAGTGTCTTTGTCCAACTTAAATTCTTCCATTGTAATTAATGTTGTCAAATTTCATGGAACGCCAACATGCAGTGTCTCTATCTGTATTCAAGAGAAATGACCATATGGTAAAGAAATCAAGGATCAAAATTTTGTTTGGCTCTGCTGATTCGGCTAGCTAGGAAAATGAAATGAAACATTTACACAAATACTTTGAAAACTATAGGAAGCATTTCTAATATGTAAGAGGAATCTAATGAAAATGGGGGGAAAAGGTGTGAAAGTGCAGAACATTGTTTTGGATATTTCTTATATGTGCTGGAACCACTCAATTTCCTATGTTCAGTGAAACATGTGTCAGTGGAAGCACTAGAATTTCAGGATTCTGCTCATGTTTCCTTTCGATCTCCTTAAGAACATAAACCTTTTGGCTGTTTTGACAGAAGCGAAACCAAAAAAAATAATCTCAAGGATGGACACTAACAGTTTGAAAGAATATAGGAAAGTATAAAGTTTTTTCACTCCAAGAGCACAAGCCATCAATGTCGTTCCACCTGAGAAGAGTTATTACATCTGTGCTCATAGAAATCTATTTGAGCAGCTACTTATGCTTTAGACTCTCTAAATATTTGGCTCAGTCAGAGCACATATCAGAAAGATCATAGAGCAAGAGTTTTCCTTTTTATTTCTTGTTTTTCAAGGTATAATTTTCTAGTTTCTGTACCGTGCAAGTCAGAAACCAACTAGACATGTACTCCTGCAAATATGAGCATTTTTGTTCAAATCAGCACGCCGGGACTAGGGGATTCACTAGATATTTCCAAGCCCGGCATTGAGATTTCTAGGGCCCTAAGCAAAATTTGATTAAGGGGATCTAATTTGTTTCTCTATGTCATTTGTTCCATACCAAACACAAGAAAGTCCTTTGGCTCAGTGGTTGTTTGCTTGGAGCATTGGACTCATACGCTAATATCTCGAGTTCGATCCCTAGAGCAGTAAGCCTGATTTTGCAAAAGTTGGAAAAAAAAAACTCAAAAAGTACGCATAGCAGGCGGGATTCGAACCTGCATCGTTGTGGATAAACAACACGCATCAAACCAACGGAGCTGACAAAAATAGTTGTTTAACTTTCAACATACATATGACCTAATATTTGGGGGCTCTTTTATTGTGCCGAAAACTAGGGGTCCTAGGTGACCGCCTTGTCGGCCTATGCCCAGGGCCGGCCCTGGAGATATCTCTCGTGAATATAAACATCTTGGAAAATATTCCAAACAACAAATTAGCAAGCAACTTATATCTTGGAAAATTTCAAGTGAGATCCTCCATTACATATAAACATCAATAAACAAGCAAATATAGGAAATAAATGTTTTCGTAGTGCTCCTAATAAATGTTTTTGTATTGCTCCTATTTACTCAAGTAGTCATAGTTCTTTGATATTTTTTGTGCTGGCGACCAACAGTTTACTATTGATAATGCAAAAAAAAAAACAGATATGAGTTGAACAAAGATGTAATCTAGGAATGGAGGAAAGAAATGAACACGCCACAGAAAGAAAGAAACAAACATTACAGTAAAATACTACTACTTCCGTTCCTAAATAAGTGTCCCATACTCTCTCTCTTACCTTTTTTCAAATAAAAAAATTAAGTACTTCCGTGTATCATATTTCGAAAAATGATACTTGGAAGCACTTAATTTTTTTATTTGAAAAATGTCACGACTTTTCGTAGTGGACACTTATTTAGGAACGGAGGGAGTAACATATTGACTCTTCCAAGAAAACTATGGGAATAAAAGAACATATCATTCCGTTTAGATGTCATCCAAAAAGTATCAGTTTTGTGTACCTTTTCTCTTGCGGTCTATAAATCCATGATCCAAACACAGTCTAGAATTAAGAGCTCACCCCAGAATACAAAACTAAACAGCAATACCCACTCATCATTAGACAAATAAAATGAAGAGGAATACTAAAGTACAAGTCATGCTACAGTACACACCCTCTACAAATTATTCCATATGAGATTTTGTGACTCAAATATGAGATTTTGTGGCTAGAGGTATGAAAGGCGTACGGTATGCACCCCTCATACGAATAGTCAGAAAATCTCATATAAGTCCACAAAATTTCATATTTAAGCCCACAAAATCTCATATGGTCAAATATGAGATCTAGTGGCACCTTATGCACCCTCATACGGACAGTCACAAAATCTCATATAAGTCACAAAATTTCATATTTGTGCCACAAAATCTCATATGGGTCAAATATGAGATTTAGTGGCACCAAATATGAGATTTAGTGGTACGTTATCTGAGACATGTCACGTCAATATATATATACGCGATATGTATCACATTCCCACTACAAGACAAAACCGTCATATGAGAATTTGTGGCACTTTTTATGAGGTTGACTTTTGCCTATATTAGATTTTGTGGCTCTTTTTTACTTTTCTGGTACATTTTATGAGAATTTGTGGATTTATATATGGGATTTTTAAAACCCAAAGCCGTCATATGAGATTTCACACGGTGTTTTATAATTTTTTCTAGCCCTTCATATGAGATCGGTTTTTTGCATATGTGGCGCAATGTCAGCTATCCATTTGGTCAAAGGGGTGCATACCGTACGCCTTTCATACCTCTAGCCACAAAACTCATATTTGAGCCATAAAATCTCATATTTGAGTCACAAAATCTCATATGGAATAATTTGTAGGGTGTGTGTATTGTAGCATGCCTCCTAAAGTACCACTACGAAATAAAAAAGAAAATGGCAACATTAGAGTTGGGGTCAAAGTCAGTGAAAAAGTGGGCTCAAACAATCGATGATCGTTAATCTACATTTGACTAAATAGAGGCATATATATATAGAGCTACAAACAAGATAAGGAAGAAAAGGAAATCCATGAAAAGGGTAGCTAACAAACTGAAAGAAGAACTTGAAACTATTTTAAGTGGGGTTCCCTTCAGCCAATCTCCCATTGATGTTTCTAGCCATTTAGGTGTCACATGAAATCGAAGTTCAAAATAACACATGATTAATGAGCAGGATTTCTGCAAAATTTAAGTTGAAACCAAGTCTTTCAACTGTCCTTTGAAACGAAAAATTTCACCAATGACAGTTCCCTTTCTGAACGGATTCCATGGACCTTTCCACCTTATCAAGGCATTTTTTCATAGCTAGGTATCCGGTGCAGCATACCACACACGACTAATTTAGGTACAATCTCACCGTCCATTACCCGGGGCCAATTAAAGCAAAACCAATTCTTCTATGGACAAGCCCCACAAGAGTTAGTCGCAACGGCTTCTACCCACCTATCCAATTACTACGGATTTTTTTATAATATCATAAGGTATCTGGGCCAGCTTGCGCCCACCTCTATTAGTCCTGGAGCACTAAAGCTAACAACCGGACCATCCTCGAGTAACTCCAAAGGAGTTGATAGCACCTGTGAGGTTACCAGCTTGACAGTATGATGGAGGGAGCAAACCCCTCCCAAGGTCGGAGGGAGGAAGCAACCCTAAGTCTCGAAGACTTGATCACCGGGCCAACCCGAGGGGCGAGGGATTCCAATTATGAGAAATTCATTAGCTAGAAGAAAATGGAGTAATCATCAACAAAAGATCATTTTTTGGTGCTTGGATATATCTCATGCAGGTCTCATTGAATATCAAAACAAGAACAACAAATTATACTTAAATAAATTTGACTAGGAAATGACATATTATCATACAGGAATCATCCAATTATGCATTAAGTACTTGAACAAAGTACCTTTGTAATCTGTGAAGGAACTTTAGAACTCAAGTTCCTTGATCTTTGCCTGCAAATAGGTGTAGATACAGGCATATGGACATTAAGCTCCCACAACATAATTTATGGAGAGAGAGAGAGAGAGAGAGAGAGAAGGAACGTTTGGGGATCTCAAATTGTACTCAAATATCAAGGGAGAAGTACGAGTGCGATGGTTTCAAGGTGCATTTTACTTTAATTAATGCATCAGTGTTAAAGCTTTTTATTTTCGGTTGTTGGAAGGCATTAATTGTCCAATTCTACTAGAAATGTGTATTCTCTACTTGGTTCTCAGTGCCGGAGCTATGATTTCCCGGCGACCTACGCCGGAATTTCAGCCCTGTCTTTCTCCTATAACATTCTTGTACTGTTCAATTACAATTTTAGTCCTCTCTTGAGTTTTAGTCAAGTTTCAATTAAGCTATTTAAGGCATTACTTTGTCCTGAATTTTTTTTCGTGGAGACACAGCCACACAGGTATTCTTGATTTTTTTTTTTAACACGAGGTATTATTGATGTTTAGTTACGTAGGGAGAGTTAATTAGGCATTCTGTATAAAAAAGATTATTATGATTCCATCCTATAAGATTTGAATACTTACGATTCTATCCTGAAATTCAAATAAATCCCAAAACACCATTTCTCTCACCTAATTTTCCTAATATTTCTCTCCTAATTTTCCTAATAATTCTCTCTCATAATTTCCTAACATTTCTCTCTCCTAATCTTTCATAATTTATCTCAATCTCTCTCTCTCTTCTATCTTAAAAAATCTTTATTTCCTAATCTTATAATTCTCTCTCCTAATCTTCTCACATCTAAAATCTAAAAAAAAAAAAAAGAATGAAAAATTCCTTATGACAACAAACAAAGAAAACATGATAAATTAATTGATTTCCATAGACTATGCAAAAAACATGATAAAACTAATGACGATAATAATGTTCATGATTTACTGATTAACCATGTTCATGGTGAGTTTATACTGGGAACATGATGATTTATTGATTAACCATGTTTACTGCTCTAATGTTCATGTATAGAACATGGATTATTTATTTAATATGTACCCATTTTCCCATTTAAGTATAAGATATCATGGCAAAATGGTGAGTTTACACAGGGGACATGGTTTACCTTTTGTTTACTACAACCAAATGTCCATGCATGGAACATGAATTATTTATGAACCATGTTGTCTCTATCGTCACATTGCTGGATTATTGATTAACCGTGATCATACAGGGAACATAGTTTTATATTTAACCATGTTTACTGTGCGAAATAACACAAATTGGCAAATCAATGTACCATAAAATCATGGAATATTTCGAAAAAACTTAGAAATCATATTAAATTTCTACCAAAGTTAACACTCACAAGTCAACGACCAAAAGACTTCACTTGAAATTGCGTTCACAATACGTATGTATATGTGTGGACACCCCGCGTGGAAATGCCCACGCGATTCGTGAAAATGATTTTTGGAGTCGCCACCCGGGTTTATGGACCGAACCCGAGAAACCGGTTAAAAATGATTCTTTTGCCCATGGATTTGAAAAAGGATTTTACCAGTCAAACGGAACTATGATTTCTCGGGTTCGGGGGTTTGGTTACGAGAGAGGAAGGTTTTAAAGGCACCCCTCTCGCTCGGTTCGTAAACCTATCTCTACTCAATGATTTGTGGGATTTAGAAAAATGTTTGAAATCAAACTTTGAACACGTAAACGGGATTCGGGGACGGGGAAGCAAGTACAATGATAAACACGTTGAAAGTCTATGGTGGATGCTTGTGCGAAGTGTACAATGTGTGATATGATAATACGCAAAAACACCATTTTA
This sequence comes from Gaultheria prostrata, assembly GCA_036023075.1. Taxonomy (NCBI): domain Eukaryota; kingdom Viridiplantae; phylum Streptophyta; class Magnoliopsida; order Ericales; family Ericaceae; genus Gaultheria; species Gaultheria prostrata. Next base: position 24,659 of record JAXBDA010002479.1, read on the forward strand.
GGCAAAATCTTTGACTACTCTACACTGTTTGCATATTTCGGGCAACTTTGAGGCAGAATTTGGAAGAGCATAAAACTAGAAAGTTGTAGCTCTTCAAATTACCTACGTTTTGATATATAACTCGTCGAAAACGAAGTTCTGAACAAAACGTTATGGCTGAAACACTGGGACTGACTTTTTGTCATGAGTTTGAGCACTCAACCCCTTTTAAACTGAAGATTTTGAAAATGTTTTTCTTGATTTAAGCGCTCAAGACCCCCTTGAGCGCTCTAGCCCTTCTTTAAACTGAATTTTTTTGAAAATGTTTTCTCTTGATTTGTTTGACCTTGTAAGCTCATAACAAGTATATAGGACTTGTATGAACTTACTGATCACCCTCAGAGGGACCAAAACATCACATGATTGATGATTTTTCTACCTTTTTGCTTTTATTAAGGCTTGAACTTGGGTTTTTGGTTGATTAAGGTTTTGTGGCTTGGTTTATGGATCGTAAATGAGATGTTTAGAGCTGATGGGTGAGTGTGCAAGACTGGTTAGGATGATTGTGAGGGAAGACAAAGGTGTATGTAAGCTTAATGAGAGGATTTTGGCTTGGTTGAGATGGGTTTTTAGGCTTGAAAATGAATTTTTAGTTTAGTAAATGATTCTGGACGAAAATAAAGTTTTAGAGGGAATGAGAGAGGTTGTGGGGCCTAATGAGCATCTTGGACGTGTTATGGGGGCATAAGAAGTCAGTTGGACGCTCCCCTTGCCGGAGAATCTCATTATGAGATGTCCTGCAGAATTGTCTGTGAGGGGGTTGAGCGCTCAAGACCCTTTTGAGTGCTCAAGGTGTGTTTTTGAGGGGTTGAGCACTCAAGGGGACTGCAGAACAGACCAAACTTCACGGAGCTGCTCCGGGTGCTACCGAATTTTAGTCTTGGTATGAAGCGTTGGAAAGACGGTTGAGTCTACTTTCTAACCCAAGTGGTTTCAGTGCAAAATAATTTGTACATCCAAGTGTATGACCATTTTACCCTCAAGAGTTCGGGAAAACGGGTCATTTAGCAAAACATGCATATCTCCCTAATTTCAAAACGGATTGGGACGTATTATATATCGCTAAAGTGGGTTTTGAATGTACTGGAAGATGGTGTAGGCTTGGGTTTGTTTTGAGGAGGCTTCGGGTGGGTTTTGGTGGATTTTGGTGAGGTTTCAAGCATTTTTTCAAGCTCCAAAGTGTTTTGTTGGTCCATTTCATCATCGGGAATGCTCGAGTGCATCCCGGATCCAAAATCGTGGTGTCTACAATACGCATCATGTACGTATACGGCCGTTTACACCTATCATCATCGGATCTGAGACATGAGGTTTTTGAAGTCTTCATGGAAGAAAAAGATGGCGGCATATCAAAATCAGTGGCGGTTACACGTGTACAGCCATTGCGTTGTTCTCCGTCGCTATTCTATACTTTCCGACGCTTCGCCTCCTACCACTGACGTCTTTCAAAAGCTTCATTATCCATTGCTTCGTATGGGACTTCAATGGTGGCGTTAATGGTGGGACTTCGATGGGTGTTAATGGTGGCTAGCCACCGATGTAGAGAGAGAGAGAGAGAGAGAGAGAGAGATGAGAGATAGGGTGAGTGATTTTAGGGATTTCTAAATGAGTTAATATGGTGAAAGTAACCGGATTCAGGAATTGTAATTTCTTTAATTTAGGGATTTGATCAGTGTAATCCCTTTAATTTAGGAATTGTAACCGGATTTTTTCTTTAATTATTAGTATTGAATATATACTACTAAAATACCAAATAAGGGCAAAATGGTCTGAACTACATATTACAAGATGGAATCATGAAGATTCAAATCCAACAGGATGGAATCATAATGATAATTTTGTTACGGGATATATGGCTAATTAAAATTTTCTACGTTTAATTTAGTTATTTGTCAACTCCTCTCATTGAGAGGAATCGGAATAAAGCATACTTATATGGATCCAAGTTGAGAAAATACAGGAAACAAAAAAGGAAAATTGTAAATCCAGCCCACTAGGCTGTCGTTATTTGTTAAGGATTAAAAGGGTATTGAAATACGTAAAAAGTGAATCAAAATATGTAAAAGTGTATTAAAAAATATACCGAAGTATGTGTTTTTTTGTCTTCATATTTGTTTATTGTCAGCCCAGTAGGCTGGTCTGACAATAGAAAGACTCAACAAAAAAAAGAAGTAAGAATTGTCCTTTTTAAGGTTTTTCAGTTTAACTTTTGCTAGAATTTTTGTTATAATCTTTTATTTTGAAATTCTTTTAATCTAGACGAATCATTAATTTAAATATTTAAAGCAAATGTACGGAAATATAGAAAAAAATAACTGATAGTGATGATCATAATCTTTTACTTTTAAATTCATTTTATTCCCGATTGATTTGACTATTCTAAAATATAAAATGTTCACAAAAATTTCACGACTATGAACAATTACACAAATATTTTCACACACTCACATTCATTTGGGGGACAACACACACCCAAATGAATGTGAATATGTGTGTTGTGTTTGTGTAAATATGTATATGATTTTAGAATAAATGTTTGCCCAAATTCACGAGGTTACTACTTCAGATAGAAAACCTGGGGAGAGAAATTCCGAATCAAAAGTTTCCTTTGTTCCAGGCAGAAAATGTTTTCTGGCGTCTAGTTGTGACATGAAGACATTCTCCATAAAGCATTCTATCTTGTTTTTTTTAATTTTGTTTTGATCCGTTCTATCTTGTTTGGTTGACAAGAAAACCAAACAGTAACAAAATGATTAAATACCCCCTTCGTAAAAATTAAAAAAAGCTGTAAACGTCACACCCAATAGTGAGTGGATAATAATCAAATAGCCCATATCCAAAATAATTATGTGTAAATTCTTTAACATGTACATAAATCATTTTCTTCATTCGGCGGGCTTTTGTTTTGGCAATATTAAAGACAAAGTTAACATAAACACTAATCAGATAGTTGGTGGGCACAGAGAATAAGCATGAAAAGTGAAATAAGATTGAATACATTTGGCCCCAATTTAGATACACAAATCTAGGAGTAGTAGAATCTACAATCCACAAAGTTATTCCTCTCGATCAGACCCAAATTCAGCAAAAAAAAAAAAAAATTGTTCATACAAAGCAGAATTCAAAGCTTCAAACCAAAGCCATGAACCGCCAATAGTGGTAAACGTGATTGGAAAAAACTAATCACGAGAAAGAAAATTGCATCACTGCATGGTATTTTGTGAGTACGTTTTTGGTATTTTTGATAGCCCAAAGTGGTGTAGTTTCCGCTAATAGTACCATGCATGGTATTTTGTGATGTATATTACATTGGAAAACGTGAAAAGTACTGAAAATACCAAAAATATCGAAAATAGCACGATGGAACCTGCATAAGCTCAATGTGCCCTTATATCAAAGACAATATTTTTAGAAAAACCACTTTTTGGAAAACATTTGTTGAGGAATAGTTTTTGAAGGAAAAAAAGATACTTTTGAAAACACTTTAGTTTTAAACAGTTCTTTGGATAAAAAACTAATTTTTGGAAAAATTGGACAAAATAAAGTTTCGGAAACCATTTTTAAAAAAAATCTTTGAAAAAAGAAAAGCTCACAAAACCGTTTTAAAAAAAAATCGAAAAAACATTTGTTCAAGCGCAGTTTTCTTCGAAAAGATTTTTTGAAAACATTAAAAATTGAAGCGGGAGGGTCATATGGGCATTAAAAATTGAAAATATGATGATGACATCAGTGTTTTCCGTCACTATAACTAACTGGAGGGGTGAATTCGGGAATTAGTTTGAAAAGTAAGGAAGGATAGTGTATTTTTAGAAACCACAGGAGTATACTTGTCAGAAACCTGTCATTGAAATTTACCGTTTACGAGGTCCACAAAGTTTAATTTGATGGTTAACATAAATTAATGATGAAATATTGGTATAGAAGGAAATTAAATACACCAGAGAAAGAGTTTGGTAGGAGCATGTGCAAAGCACTTGCCCAACAGTAGTTGCGTATAAAAATGGGACTATAGAAATAGACGTGTTATATATAGATATATATATACAACAAGGATCCAATGAGGGCTCCCTCACTTTGCTAGGGTGAGGGACTTTCGTTTCCGGATTGAATTTCAACGATCCGAACCGTTAGATGTGTTTAAAACATATTTTTAAGGTTCTCTGCGAGGCTTCATAGAAAAAAAAATACTCGGAAGGGCTTGATCCGATCAATTTTTGATAAAACGTTATATATAGCGTTTTTTTTTTATCAAAAATTGATCTGATCAAGCCCTTTCGAGTAGTTTTTTTTTTACGAATCCTTGCGTTGGACCTTGAAAACATATTTTAAAAATATTGAGCGGTTCGGATCGTTGAAATTTGATCCGGAAAGTTGGAAAAAGGCTAAGTCCCTCATTATAGCAAAATGAGGGAGCCCTCATTAGAAATGCTCCCGCTCTCCCCTGTTTTCCAGTAAACTCTCCCCTGTTTTATCATTCTCTGGTGCGGTTTACATTTTAAAATTACACTTTTTCCTCAAAATTTCTTTTATCAATATTTAGTCCCCTCACTTTATTTTATTTCCTTGTAGTCCTGTTAATTTCATTTTATTTGTTATTTCCTATTATTTACTTGATTAATTGTCAAAGATTTTCAATAAAAAACATTTTCATCCCACAAATATTTAGTAGAGACCGGGAATATCCCGGGCGAGCGGGGTGCTTTTCCAAAAAACCTTCCCCGCCCGTAACTTGGCTTTCGGACCCAAAAAGAATCTTTTTCGCAGATCAAATCTTTTCCGAACGGCACAAGAGTCATCAATTATTTTCAAACGGTTTCTCGGGTACCAAAAAGATTTTCTAAATTAAATCCCGGGTGGCGACTCATATTTTAAATCAAAAAACATTTTTCCGGGAACCGCCGGAAGTGGCCGTCCACAACCACTTTTGGTGTAGCGCTCCGGAACTCTCTGTTCATTTTGGAGCCCCTTTTGTGCCAATTCTGAGCGCTCCCTCAAATCCTTGTAGCGCTCGCGATGGGTTACGATCTTTTTCGCGCGAAATCAACTTCAACACTTAGTCTCCACAGCCTTGCTCATTCTTGATCCTCGTGCATGCCCTAACAACTACTCCGATTAGCGCCAACACACCTCAATTCCCTGCAAATTAAGCACAAACACACAATCCAACCACGTGCACGAATTAAATGGAAAATGAGGATTAACCGCACGTCTAACGCGCTCATTCTTTCCTACTTAGGCGCTTAAATGCATGGATTTCACGCGCCTATCACATCCCCCAACTTGAGCGTTGCTAGTCCCTAGTAACGAACGAAATAAAAATAAGGAAAACACAAAACTCACAAGGGACATAAACGGGGATACGAAGGTTATGCAACCTGTACAAAGATCAAGTGAACACAAAATTTTCTACTCATTACCACCCTCAACTCACTCACTCACATGCATGCCCTAACTGAAATTCGAATAATTCCACCCCTCAACAACGTTTAAGATAGAATGCTCCCATAAGTCACAATTTCACTTATACTAACCAGAACACTCTACATCCCATGTGAGGCGCCTGGCGAACAACGTGGGATGAAACAAAATCACCACGTGCCAGTCAAAACAACGCCGAATATGCAATGAAAGCTCAACAAAGATAAGATACCACACAACATAACCGAATATAACGCACGCATGCAAGAGAGTTAAACAATGTGCATCGGGTCAACTAAGGACTTTATCAGTTTATAACGACCACGGTTTCGAAGGCAAAAGATATCACACAAAGGGTGACAGCCTATAGAAGCGCATGAACAGTTTACCCTGACTGGCCGCCACCTCGACATACACATCACAATAATGATCAACACATAATACTAAGCAGCACCATAGCATCTTACTAATTAAAAACATAACAAATAAAGTTTTGGACACTGACCACCGACCCACACATAACTGTTACACCACCAACACAAAATGACACATAAAATAACAAAGCCTGCGACTCAAATTACACATGAAATAACAACTAGGATAATAATAACACCACCACCCCAACTATGTCCAACTCTGTGCTCAATCCTCCTCTCCAATCCCAGCATCCGAATGCTCTTCCTCCACCGGTGCATCCGCGAAGTCATCGCTCACCTCCAACTCCGGCCACTGTCTGGGTTGGAAAGGTCCTGGATTCTGACCAGAGATTTGCGCCTCCAGATGACGCTGCCTATCAAGTAAAATCCGCTGATTCCTAGCCAACTGCGCCTGCTCTCTCTTTAGCTTCCGTTGGCCCCTAGCCAAGCCTGTGACACACCCAAAAATCTTCTCTAGTCAAGTCTTGGTGCTAGCACTAGGTGGCGGCGGAGTAAGCAAAGATCCCTCAACGACTCTCACTTGCGCCCTACTCTGGCTGAGGATGGAAGAGTCCATGTCCTTGCGGCTCAATAGATCATTGCTATGGTATTTCCTAGCCAGGACATTTTTATTCCTCAGAATTTTGCTAACCAAACACGGGAAATGCATTCTCAAAATAGTAGGAGCATCTCTAAAGTCACACATCTGCCGAAAGATGAATAAGGCCCAATCACACACAGTAGCCTCCCCCATGAACGCAAACATCAAATTTCCCACAAATTTTTGGGGTGCACCCTCCTTACCCCTAGGATATAGATTGTAACACACCACCTGGTTCATAAACCGATAATCCTCCGTGAACCGACCTGGCCAGTGGGGAATCCTAGCATTCCTACGATCCTCATACAAATACCCATTTACCTCATCATCATTAAAAGTCGATTCTGCCGCAGGGTAAGTCGTGGGCCTCGTAGGCCTCACATATTCCCATGCAAGGGCTATCTCAGCAGCATTGATAAACACGGGGGTATTGCCTATTTTAGAGATAATCCGCGCCTCCGGAGCCAAAAAGGTACCCGGCTCCGGAACTATCATATTTTTGTAAAACTCCTAAACTAATGCAATGTTAAAACCAGGGTTGGGCTCAAACCAAAATCCCATACCTTGGTCCCGGATGGCTTGAAACGGCTGAAAGTCCACGGGCCACAACCCATCATCTATGATATGTCTCTCATTCTTCACACCCCTACCCTTAATAGATGCCTCCCACGCAGCCTGATTATCCCTCTCAATCTGATCGCGATCCCTCCTTTTAGCCCGGACCCGTGGAACTTCCTCAGCCCCACCAGAGGACCCAGCCAACGCCTTTCCCTTTCCCTTGCCAATGTTTTGCTTTTTAGATGCCATGACTTGGTGGGTTTGGGTTAAAAAGTTTAGGTTTTGGTTTTTTTTTTTCGGATCTGGAAATTTCAAGGGGTTAGAGGGATTTTGGGTTGGATATTATTGTAGAGGAGGGTGAGAGGAGTGTTTTTGTGAATTTTGATGAAAAATGGTGGAGTTTTGAAGTGGTTTTGGAGGTTTTAGGTTTAGGGTTTTGAAGGTTATGGAGGATGGGAGAAGAAGAAGATGAGGGAAGAAGAAGATGATGGTGGTGGGGTAATGGGGGGGACCGATCGGGTCCTCCCCTTTATTTTTTCGAACGAAACTCCCCCCGGGCGGTGTAGCGCTCCCGATTGCTTTTTTTTTTTGCAATGGTAGAGGGTTTGAAGACATGGCACCCAAATAAGCGAAACATCGGTTTTCCTCTAAAATTCGACGCTCCTTTATTCCAATGATTCGAGGCCTCTAAAATGCGCACAGAGCTGGACCACCAAACTGACACACCATCCAAACACCGGTTGCCTAAGTTTAACACAGGAACTGACACGGACTAGTTTAAAATGGGATCAATGGGACACATTTAGTGGTTTAATCACACAAGAACTGCCTTGTTTCATCCCCTAAGCACATCACCAACTCTCACAACATGCATGCAAAATATTCAAACTACGATATGTGGTACAAACGCCTACTATTTTGTGCAAGTGCGGAAGATGAAGAACAAAGAACACATGTGATGCTTTAAGGACATACTGTGCACAAAGTGGGAACACCTACTCAATATTGCTTATGATGCGAAACTACCCAAACAGGGATGCCAGGTATATGCATGTAAGTGAGTTAAACAGGCAATCATTGAGATAGAAATTAACATGCTCACTTAACGCATACAAACAAGCATAACAATCGTATCCCCGCATACAAAATTTAACTAAATTTTTTAAAAAGTTAACCTACTAACAATGCTCAGAACAAAACTACATGTGTACAAAGTACACCCCTTCCCCCAACTTGAAAGTTGCTCTGTACTCAGAGCATGAAGGCAATGATATACTGAAAGAACAAGGGATAGGGATGGACCGTCGGATGGCAGCCAACCATCATGACCCCGGCCGATGTAGGGGGAATTTTCTGTCACCATCGCTTTTCGTCATCAGAACTGCTTCCCGGATCCGCTCCTTCGGACCTAACAAGGTTCACAGCTAGTCACACAGAGTCGCGCCAAAGCTTTATTGGACTGACAACCGCCACACGTAGTGGCACCCCTGCTCGAGGCTCCTGAATGCCTCACTCACTCCGGCGGAGAGGCCCAAACTACCAAGGCTGGTGTGGTAGCATGCTCGTCCCGCAAAAGACTTAAGAACCAACTACCTACTAGGCAACAATTGACATTAGTACTGCCCGCTAGTGGAAGCCGGGCCACAACAAAAATGAATGAAAATAAAAGAACACCACCAGACATTCACGCAGTCGCACATGTCATACTTTTCTCCACATCCCCCAACTTGAGTTGAAAGGTGGGTGGCTATACAAGACCATGAATTTTTTTTATTTTATTTTATTGATTTTGATTTTTCGAAAATGAAAAACAGACACGAATATAACTGAATCGCCCTTACTAACCGAAGCTGGGCACACGATCCTTATTTTAATAGCGGCGTGCGAAGCTATAAAACCCAAGTCAATGATGGGTACCCCTATTGCTAGAGGCCGGGTCCACACTCAATGAAAAGCATGGTACGCATGAGCTACCCGTCAAAACATGACTAATAAAGCCTACTCAACTGGGTCGTCCCTATAGACAGGATCGACCAACTCCTCATCGGGTTCACCTACTTCCAAAAATTCCAAATAGGGTTTTTGACGCTGCCCATTAACTTTAAACACATGATCATCATTAGACATGCGAACATCGACTGACCTATTCGGGTACACTTGAACCACTACGTAGGGACCGTCCCAACGTGATCTCAACTTCCCTGGAAATAGATGGAGACGCGAATTATAGAGCAAAACTTTCTGACCAACCTGAAAGGTTTTGCGCTGAATATTCCTATCATGATACGCCTTAACCTTAGCCTTATAAATGCTAGCGTTCCCATACGCGTCATTCCTAAGCTCCTCAAGCTCACACAACTGTAATTTCCTATGCTCACCTGCCTCACTCAGACTCGAGTTTACTTTCTGAATGGCCCAATAGGCCTTCTTCTCTAGCTCAACTGGTAGGTGGCAGGCCTTACCGTAAACAAGCCGATAGGGTGAAGCACCCAACACGGTCTTATAAGCAGTGCGGTAAGCCCACAACGCATTGTTTAACCTGGTGGACCAATCCTTCCTAGTCACACCTACAGTCTTCTCTAAAATCTTCTTAATTTCTCTATTTGCTAATTCGGCCTGCCCATTGGTCTGGGGGTGGTAAGAAGTGGACACCTTGTGAGTGACTCTAAACTCCCCCATTAATTTCTCAAACGACCGACTGGTGAATTATGTGCCCTGATCTGAGATAATAGCGCGTGGTACGCCAAACCTCGACAAAATATTGGCCTTGAGAAACTCTAGCACGACCTTTGACTCCATAGACTTAGTGGGAATCGCCTCCACCCACTTTGACACATAATCCACTGCCAACAAAATGTACTCAAAACCATGCGACACTGGAAATGGACCCATAAAATCGATGCCCCAGCAATCAAAAACCTCTAATACCAAAATAGGCCGGAGGGGCATCTCATGATGCGAAGAAAGCTTGCCAAGCCTTTGGCAACGGTCACAGGACCGACAGAAAGTGTGCACAGCTTTGAACATATCGGGCCACCAGAACCCGCACTGAAGAATCTTGGCGTTGGTTTTCTTGGCAGAAAAATGACCGCCACACGCCTCATTATGACAGAACTCTATGACTCCCTGCTAATCAGACTCGGGGACACATCTACGCACAATTTGGTCCGCACAGTATTTGAATAAATATGGGTCATCGAAAATATACTGCCGGACATTCCTAAAAAATTGTTGTTTCTCCTGGGTAGACCAATGGGAAGGAATTTACCCAGTTACCAAATAATTGGCAATATCAGCATACCACGGGCACTCATTAGCAGCGAACAACTGTTCATCTGGGAAAGAATCTCTAATGGGAAGATTCGAGGTGGGGTCCTCGAACTCCAGACGAGACAGATGATCGGCTACTACATTCTCTACCCCTTTCTTATCCTTAATAATGAGATGGAATTCTTGCAGCAGCAGAATCCACCGGATAAGGCGAGCTTTTGCATCCTGTTTGGTCATTAAGTACTTCAGGGCCGCATGATCGGTGAACACCGTAATCTGCGAACCCACCAGATAGGATCGAAATTTATCTAAGGCAAACACCACCGCTAACAACTCTTTCTCGGTAGTGGTGTAATTCAGATGTGCCTCAATGAGCGTCTTGCTCGCATAGTAAATCACAAATGGGTCTTTCCCTCTCCTCTGCCCTAAAATAGCTCCGACTGCATAGTCGGGAGCATCACACATCAACTCGAAGGGAAGACTCCAGTCAGGAGACTGCACAATAGGCGGAGTAGTGAGACTACGCTTCAACTTTTGGAGTGCCTCCTCACACGCATCGGACCACACAAAGGGTGCGTCCTTTGCTAACAAGTGACATAACGGATGGGAGATAGCACTGAAATCTTTAATGAACCGCCGGTAGAAACCAGCGTGTCCAAGAAATGAACGCACATCCTTGACAGACTTAGGAGTGGGAAGATTACGGATCAAGTCTATCTTAGCTTTGTCCACCTCAATACCCTTGGAGGACACAATGTGTCCCAACACAATCCCTTGGGTCACCATGAAGTGGCATTTCTCCCAGTTCAGCACTAGGTGCTTCTCCTCACATCTCTGCAACACCTTACCTAAATTCTCGAGGCAATTATCAAATGAGTCCCCGAAGACAGAAAAATCATCCATAAAGACCTCTACTATCCTCTCAACCATGTCACTAAAAATTCCCATCATACACCTGGAAAAGGTACCAGGTGCATTGCACAACCCAAAGGGCATGCGACGGTAGGCATATGTACCATACGGACACGTGAAAGTGGTCTTTTCCTGGTCCTCTAACGCGACCTCTATCTGATTCTACCCCGAGTACCCATCCAAGAAACAATAAAAAGCCCGACCAGCCACCCTCTCCAAAATTTGATCAATGAAATGGAGAGGGAAGTGGTCTTTCCGGGTGCTCGCATTGAGCTTCCGGTAATCTATGCATAGTCTCCAACCTGTAGGAATCCGGGTCGGCACTAACTCCCCTTGATCGTTGGTAACCACTGTCACCCCAGCTTTCTTAGGCACTACCTGAACCGGACTCACCCACTCACTATGGGCAATTGGGTATACAATACCCGCATCTAAAAGATTAAGAACCTTAGCTCGAACTACCTCTTTCATGTGGGGATTCAAACGCCGCTGAGGCTGCCTAGAAGGCTTCACACTATCCTCAAGACTAATTTGGTGTGTACACGCCGTAGGGCTTATACCATGTAGATCAGCTATAGTCCAGCCAAGCGCGCTTATATGTTTTCTCAACAGATCAAGCAACTTCCTCTCTTGATCCTCCTCAAGGGATGAGGAGATCGCAACCGGATAAGTATCATTGCCCTTCAAGTAGGCGTATTTGAGCGTGTCCGGGAGAGGCTTTAACTCTGGTTTTGGCGGCTGGACTGATGATGGAAGAACCTTGGGCGGAGGGTTGCCCAGAGGCTCGAACATTGGGTCATGAGCGACCCCACACAAATCCTCACACACATCCTCGACCTCTAAAAGCTCTAACAAACTTCCTACCTCTGGAGAATCTAGAAGTGACGCCTCCTCGGAGGTAAGAGCAATCTCCAGAGGATCCCTATACAGGACTGTATCTATATGCTCCTGAACGAGTGTGTCGATTAAACTCACCTCTTCTACCTCCTCATCATCCTCCTCAAAAGTACTAACACTATACACATCCACCTCCATTTTCTCCTCACCTACAGATAACTGGACCTTGCCAGTTTTGCAATTCATGACAGCATTGGAGGTGGCTAAGAAAGGACGACCTAAGATGATGAGAGTCTTCTCTAAGCCTTCAGAACTTGGGCAAGTTTCCAAGACAATGAAATCAGCAGGAAAATAGAACTCGCCCACCTGAATCAACACATCCTCCACCACACCCTTAGGTACTCTCACACTCCGGTTTGCTAACTGCAGTGTGACAGGAGTAGCTCTCAGATCGCCTAGGCCTAATTTCAAGTATACCGAATAGGGGAGTAAGTTAACACTCGCTCCTAAATCCAGTAATGCCTTATCGAATGTCTGGCCCGCGATATCTACTGTGATGGTGGGACACCCGGGATCCTTGCACTTGGCAGGAATCTCAGTTTGAAGAATGGAGCTCACCTGCTCGGTCAGAACCACGTTGTTCGGACTTTTGTGCTTTTTCGTGCAAAGGTCCTTTAATACCTTCGCGCACTGAGGAAAAGACTCAATCGCCTCCATCAAGCTGATAGGGAATTGCACCCTCTAGAAAAGTTCTAACATTTTATGGTTCATATTCTGCTTAGGTTTCACCGCCAACCTTTGGGGAAATGGAGCTGCTGGGACAGCTGGCGGTGTTGGAGTCGTGGGGGTTGCAACTGCAGGCACCTCCACCTCAGGTGACTCCTCCTTTCTCTGTACCTCTTTCCTAGGGACATTGACAATATCAGGAGTAGCTCTCGCTGCATCAACCGGCTCCGGGGGTGGAGTTGGTTTCTGCTTTGGCAAAATGGACTTATCGACCTCTTTTCCACTCCGAAGAATGGTGACCGACTTAGCCTCCTCCTGATTCGGGTTCTGCACATTAGGACCTGAAGAATTTCCCAAATAATGGGTACCCGCTACACTACCCTGGGCTGGAAACCTATCCCTCTCTTGCTACATCTGACTCATAGCCGCAGTGAGTTGTGATATTTGGGTCGTAAGGCCCCCAATTTGCTGCCTAGTTTTAGTCTGAAATGTCATCTGTGACTGCATCAGAGAGTTGACATTATCCTCTAACTTATGGTCTCGAGCAGTCACTTGCGAATAACCTGGGGGGGGGGGGCACGAGTGGATGGACGCGCCCCCCTAAATTGCTGCTGGTATTGGAATGGAATAACCTGGCAATGTGGGGGTCTGGACGATTGGGCCTGTTGAAACTGTTGCGGCGGAGGTAACGCAAGGGGTTGCGTTTGACCTCCACCTACGGGTTTGGAATCTGACCACCCAAAATTGGGGTGATCCCTCCATCCCGGATTATATGTGTTGGAATAAGGATCCCAAGTCCTGACTGCATTAACCTCTTCTTGATTAAACTGGTTTGCCCCCTTTGCAGCAATAAACCCAGGGCAAACGGCCGCGGTGTGACCTTTACATTCACACCACACGCAAACTTCCTCTATGGATACCTCGTTAACTGGCCGGGTCTGCCTCACCTCTAGCTCCTCTAATTTCTGAGTCATCTTTTCTACCTGAGCCTGAAGTCGTTGGTCACGAATGGTGACAGGGACAACGTTGGACCCAAAGGGTCCGGTTCGCTCAAAATCGGATGGTTCTAGAGCCCTCTGCCTATCCGCTAGGTCATCTAAGAAATCCCAAGCCTCGTCCGCTGTTTTGTACAAGAAATCGCCCCCTTTGCAAGAATACTCTATGTGCTGGACGGTCTCAGCGTTGAGACCCAGATGAAAGAATCCTGCTAGCTGAATTCTCTCAAAGCCATGGTGTGGCAGCTTTAGGAGCAAGTCCTTAAAGCGCTCCCATGCCTTGAGACACGACTCACCCCTTTCCTGCCTGAAACCTTGGATTTGACGAGTTAGACTCTCAGTTTTTGCCTCAGAAAAGTATTTCCTAGAAAACGCATCACGCACTTGGGCCCAAGTGGTGAAGGATCGAGGCTTTTGCATTCTGAACCACCTAAGCGCGCCATCTTTCAGCGTTGCCTCAAACAGCTTGAGGCACGCGTTATCATACTGGGTATCGGACCCCAGATTGCGCACCAACCCCTCAAATGTCCGCACATGCTCGTACGGATCATCAGACTCCCTCCCATAGAAACTAGGGAGGCTATTCAGAACACCGGTTTTGATTGTAAAGGCATTGCGTGCCGCTTGTGTCTCTTGAGGGAACACAATGAGTCCGGGAGGAGTGGTCCTCACAGGGTGTATGTGCTGCCTCAAGGACTGCTGATTAGCTACTTGCTGGTCTGCCATCTCGCCTATCTTTGACCCTGATTCCGAAACTGACTCTGGAACTGACTCTAACTCTGGCTGGAAGAGCGGGTTACTAATACTAACTGACTTAAAAGGTAACTCTATATAAAGACTACTAAGGGAAATAGACTCTGACTGGTGATCAACTGAGTCTAACTCTAAACTAGAAGATGAAGAACTAGAAAACGCAGACTGACTTGACTCTGGTTCGTTTCGAACTAAACGATGTGTAGGATCGCGATAATACAGGGGATCCTGTTTAGGGGAAATATTCTTATTGCGACCTATGGTGACGCGACTAAAAGACAAAATGAACTAAAACTCTACACCTTTGAACACTCGTTGCCGTCCCCGGCAACGGCGCCAAAAATGCTTGACCGACCGGATGTATAAAATAAAGACTCAAAAACACGTCCCAAGCGCAGGACTACCAATCAGTGTAGCACAATAATTCGGAAGTACCGGAGTCGAACTACAGAGACGAACGAACGGTGTTTGACTCAAAAGTGTTGAATTCTAGTTTAACTTGGCTCTTAGGTAGCCACCCCTTGTTCCACTTTGGTTGATTAACTTAGAAAACTAACAAATTAACTGATTTACTACGAATTTTAAAAAAAGAAGAGCGCAGCCGTGGGAACTCCAGCGTCCACGACTAGCCCTAACCAATGTCCACTCGGGTCATAATTCCTTAAAATAATTGATTTTAGATTAGGAAAAAGGTCTCCTAACGAATGCACACCACCTGTCACCAGCTTCCATGTGCAAATACTGCTTACAAGGACTCCGGTGATGCCTGGGATTTGTCCGTTAGGAGGAAAGATTTCGTATCCAAAATGGCTTAAAAATACTGTTCATTTTAACCCGCAGTAAACATTGATTAGTCTAGCCACGAGGCGCTTTTGCCCCGCGGTCGCACTCTATGAAACTACTCACTCATGATATTAACAAACTCAATATTCATATTAACCCTAACCTTAAACATGCTTCGAATGATTTAAAAATAAAGATTAAAACACGATACCACGGATTGCAGAAAAAGAACGGATTCGATTATTGAAAACAATCACCAAAGTTAAGCTGGAAATCCTGGAGCAACTTGAATCTGAGACTTAAAACCTAAAACAGCAATAAAAGTTAAGAAAATAGAATAAAAGTTATGAACTGTGGAACTCAGGAACCCTAATTCGAGTTCTAGAGGGAGTATTTATACTAAAATCCTTGATTACAATTAAAAACCTAAGATAATTCGAAATTCGGCCGCACGAAAGACCAAACGATGACGTTCCAATGCCCGCTAAGGCTCTCGGTAGCGCTACACCACTTTGGGTGTAGCGCTCCCAAGCCTCCATCTTCTGCTTTGACCGGCTGGGCCCCCCTTTTGACCGTTGACCTCTAGCCTTTAGATAGCGCTACACCACTTTTGGTGTAGCGCTCCGGAACTCTCTGTTCATTTTGGACCCCCTTTTGTGCCAATTCTGAGCGCTCCCTCAAATCCTTGTAGCGCTCGCGATGGGTTACGATCTTTTTCACGCGAAATCAACTTCAACACTTAGTCTCCACAGCTTTGCTCATTCTTGATCCTCGTGCATGCCCTAACAACTACTCCAATTAGCGCCAACACACCTCAATTCCCTGCAAATTAAGCACAAACACACAATCCAACCACGTGCACGAATTAAATGGAAAATGAGGATTAACCGCACGTCTAACGCGCTCATTCTTTCCTACTTAGGCGCTTAAATGCATGGATTTCACGCGCCTATCAGCAGTGGACTGGGTTGACTTTGTTCTTAGTTCAAGTATTGCTTCAAAACTTCATTCGGGCGTTTCTTTTCGTCATCGGGACTTTTAAAGATGTCCGAAGTTTCCAAATTGGGGTGTCTACAATTATATTGATAAGGGTAAATAATGGAAAGTATATGTAAAAGTTGATGTGAGAGAAAAATAGTTGGAATTCCTAGGTAACACACTTAAAAAGGGACGAAGGGAGTACCATGTTTGCTATTTTTTTACATATATTAGTCACCTATATTGAATTTTAAAATAAAAAAAACCGAGGGGCCTATTTTCAAAATTCTCTTTAAGCCTCTATAATCTCAGGGCCGGCCCTGGTGGGTATTTATACACAATGGGCACCCTCTCCCTCTCTCTACGGCCGGCCCTCTCTCTCTCTCTATATATATATATATATGTCTCAAAACTCTCTCTCAGCAATCTCTCCCATAATTGCCCACCTTGGTGACCAAGTTTCCATGGGGTTTTTATCCTTAAGTGTAGCCTTTATGGAAAAGATAATAGTCCTTAAGGATAAGATGCAACAATAATGGAGGAAAAACCCTACAAAAAATCTAGTGGGGTGTTTTATGGATGAGTTTTGCATGGCCTCTCTCATTTGAAGGAAATAATTGGGCTAGCTTCGCATGCATACACATGTATGTAATAAACTTGGTGGCCAAGTTGACATTAATTGCATCTTTTGCATGCATACACATGTATGTAATAAACTTGGTGGCCAAGGTGACATTAATTGCATCTCTCTCCCTCTCTCTCAATTTCTCCAATAATGGAGGGGTTCTTATCCTATTGACACTATTTGGGTGCAATGAGGGTGGATCAAAGTACAAGTTGGTGCTAGTAATGGGATGTGGTTGCATGGGTAAAATCTACTAGTATTAAGTATGTTAAACTAAATTGTGTCTTGATACACCCATATATATATATACAATAAATATCCAATAAAGGATCCCTTATATACTACGGTGCGGGATTTTTTGTTCGATATCAAATTTCGATAGTCTGAACCGTTAGATGTATTTAAAACATGTTTTTATGGCCCATCGCGAGGATTTGTCAAAAAAAAAAAAAAAATACCCGGAAGGGCTTGATCCGAGCATTTTTATGTACGTTTTTATCGAAAAATGTTCGGATCAAGCCCTTCCGGGTATTTTTTTTTTTTACGAATCTTCGCGTTGGACCTTAAAAACGCATTCTAAACACATCTAACGGTTCGGATCGTCGAAATTCGATCCCGAACGAAAAATCTAGCACGTAGCCTATATGAGAGAGCCCTTACTAGAAATGTCTCC